>JAXIVJ010004062.1:72500-86938 GCA_036785665.1 Chirona hameri
CACTTTTTCATCTTAGAATCTGCATGAAATTCGATGGTGCAGTAATGTGCTCGGCTGAGACAAAATTTGCGGTTACGAACTCGGAAGCAAGCTGCCGTACTTTGAGTTGTCAGACACCTTATACGGTATATATCGCCTTGCCTTATACCAAGATTACTAGACCAAACCTTATACGGCCTTGATCGGACACACGACTGGCGACGTGCGGCGACCTCGGTTCAGCAGCAAATTTGACGTAAAGTAAGGATTTTGCTACTTGAGCCCAAAGGCTGTGTGGAGTAACCCCTCAGTAAACAAACGTGCATTATCAGACCCAGGGTAGGTACCTATAACCTAGCTCTGTCGGTACTTGCACTAGGATTACTGACTGCTCAAGTTTGCAACGGCTGTATTCGCATAAGCCACAGGTCATAATTCGTTTCTTTCAATTGTATTATCTTAGGCATAAATAGTTTATATAGTTCTATTGTCAGTATGGCACCAAAGTTCTCAAGATATAGGGACACTTCCATGGTCGCTTCAATGTTATTGATAATTGAAGCATGATATGTCATTTGTCATCATTGGAACCTACCTTACCCTGAAACATTACAATTCTACTCAGACTCATAACACTAGCAGAAAAAGCTATACTGTTTCCTTTCTTACATTACTGTTTTCTTCAAATTAGGTACACGATTGGTTTTGGCCGATATGCATTGCATTAGACACCCAGTTAATTCATATGGGTGTCTTCTGCATTTTTTTTTGGCTTACCATCTCACATCTTCATCATGTGAAACTACTTTGTCTTGTTGGCTTATTTCCATTATATTACATGTAACCTTGTAAACTATTCTGTCCACATTTCCCAACCATCACAATGCACAACCAGTCAAACCTACTAGAAGCACTTGAACAGTGGAGTAGTGGACTGATATAATTTATGAAGGTCAGGGGTTGGATATTGTGTTCCTTGACTACCAAAAAGCACTTGATAGTGTACCACATAGAAGACTACAAAAAAAAAACTGAGCGGCTACAGGAGTAAGGGCAAAATACTCAGCTGGGTGAAAGCCTTCTTGTCGGAGCGCTGTCAACAAGTGACTGTGGGTGGTGAAAGTTCCGAGTGGGGTATGGTGACCAGTGGAGTCCCACAAAGATCAGTCTTGCGACCTGTCCTTTTCTTGATCTATGTCAATGAATTGCCAACAATGGTGAAAAGTCACAAAGATGTTTGCAGATGATACCAAAATGTACAGATGATTCGCTAACCCACACAATGCCAAACTGTTACAAAAGGATTTAACTACTTTGGAGAAGTGGTCTGAAGAGTTGCTCCTCAAGTTTGATCATCTGAAGTATCAGATAATGCATTGTGGAGCAACAAACAGTAAAGCAAAATATGTCATGAAAGAAAAAAAAAACAGTTTACAAAGAACACATAAAGTAACTACAGTAGAAAAAGACATTGGAGTGTATGTAACAGACAACCTCAAGCCAATAACACACTGCAAGAGGGCAGGTAGCAAACAATATCAGCGCTTCAAAGACTGAGGATGACATTTGATAGACTGGATATGAAAAACTTCAAGATTTTATATACCACATATGTTAGGCCACATCTGGAGCATGGTATACAGGCAGCTGGTCCATACATGGTACAGGATGTCAGGGCACTTGAAAAGGTACAGAGGACTGGAGAGCGACTAAGATGGTTGGACAGATAAAACATCTAACGTATGAGGAACGCTTGAGAGAACTCAAACTACTTAGTATTGAAGAGAGGATCCTGAGGGCGACCTGATAGAAATGTACAAGATCCTGACAAGACAAACCAACATGGACCCCAACCAGTTTGTTGAACTAAACAAGGATGAAAGAACAAGAGGACACCAAGAAGCTGGTAAAGGGGTCAACTCACTTATCAAGACTCAAGTTTTTCTTTGCAAATAGAGTCGTTACACCGTGGAACTCCCACAAGAAGTTGTAACTGCTGAGTCCACCAATTCTTTCAAAAACAGACTTGACCAACACTGGGCCACAAAGTACCCTGGCGACATGTCCAAACCTATGAAGAAGGGAGCACCAAATAGACCTTGTCTACACCCAGCTCACCCAACCTAAACCTAAACATTTTGACATGCAAGTGTTGCATCGTAGGCCACGACAAGATCTTGTCAGCATGCACACCAACTCAGGCATACATTTGGCTATTTCCAGGTGTGTGCTGAGTGTGTGTGCACCAGGTGTTCCAGGTGTGTGTGCACCAAGATGTTCAGGAGTGGATTGTGTATGCCATCACTAAAAACTGGTTAAACTGACCATAACCTTGCCCGATATTATCCGATCAGTGCGTGATCGTGCAGGGGGGGGGGGGGGGGGGGCGGTGGTACGACCCCCCCCCCCTCCTAGCATTTCGCCCCTAATTGGGCTAGAGCTTCGATTAAAAAACGAGCATGTTGCTTGTCACGAGAGGAAGCCATTGATGCACGATTTTAAGGTCCTAGGTCATTAGGGGACCTCTGAGGTCATGTCAATGACCCAAATGTCGTCAAAATTGAAAATGCGTATACATTGAATTGTATCGAGCTAGAATCGTGAATGAGCATATCATAATGCTTAATGGGTGCCAAATTCGTAATCAGCGTCACAAAATGTCCTAGAAACTGCCAAATTCCAAAAAGGTCATGTCAGGTCATTTGAGGTCAGTGACCTCGGTTGACCTGTTGGGGCGCATGACCCCACTGGAATATATAATTATGTAAAATGGATGCCATATTTGAAATCAGCGTCACAAAATGTCCTAGAAACTGCTAGAAGCCAAAAAAGTAATATGTCATTGGACGTCAGTGACCTCGGTTGACCTCGGAAAAAGTAAATCGAGGTCACAATCTCAATGGAAACCACAACTGTCACCTGAAAACACATGTGCATATGCTTCCTGAACGACAAACACTATGTAACTGCACAAGTTACAAGGATCAATACTACGGGACGCCAGTTGCGCCTGATTTGACCTTGAAAAACAGGTAAAAGGTCACGGGTCATGTGACTTACAACTTAACAAATTTCAGAATATGTGTTAAATTGTTCACAAGTAGGGGACTGAAAGTTTCATCGCAATCGGTTGATATTTACGCGATTTATTCCCGAAAAACCGAGGGGTGGTGTCAACTCCCCACCCCCCACCCTGCACTGGCGAGGGTTAACCCATGTGCATTGTGCATCACTGCCATTTTGCATAGTCTGGCCACCCTGGTGATGTGCCAGTTACAGAATAATTATGTTTTACCCTGGCCAAGCATGGGCGTCAAGTTCAGCTTCCTTCACTTATCACATTCATATGACTATGAGCAAAAAACTTTGAAAGCACGCTCAGTTTGTAGTAAGTCCCATCTATTTGCTTCGACACGTTTTCTTACGCGAGCGGCTACAATAAAGATTGTGCCGATTGTGTTCAAATTTTGTGCGTGGTTAGGGACCTCTCAGCCGCCACTTTCCCACAAGTGAGGGGTCGTGTACTTCTGCACGTGCGCACCCTTTTTGTATCTCAGAAACTACTTGCCCGATGGAGTTGAAATTAACCATACATTTTCTTCGCGCTCGCTCGTTCATCGCCAACTTCGGCGTCTTACTGGTAGTATACGCGCTGCCAAACTGAAGTATTGCTGCTCATATCCACTGGGTATCATTGGACCCACTGGTACCACTGTTATCTAAATCATTGGCGTGCATGGAGCAGTGTCCTAGGATTTCAAAATTTTGGGAAAATGACACTATGAATAATATTCTTCCACTCTTTCTCTCAGTTTTACTGTGAATTTTCCACTCCCTAAACTAAGATGTATTTGATAACTAGAAGCATTAGCATATACTAACCGTTTTCCTCCACAGGCTGAAAAGTATTGCCATTTGTAACAGCCAATTCTGATTGTCAGTTTTGTCAAAGCCTAGTTAATCATATGGTCTTTTTAGGCTGAATATTCCACTCTTAATGCTTATTTTTGGCTGAATTTCCCACTCCACAACCTGTCTTCAAACACCATGTCTGTGTGCTGTTTGCTATGGTGGAACATGCCCGCAGTTGTGCTAATGATAGGTAGCTGCTTATTAGACAAACATGTTAGTCAATATTCAGTCAGGAGTCACATTGATAGGTAGTCAATGTCCAAATGATGTACTGCTTGATGATGTTAGTTTATCAAATGTGGGAATGTATGACGTATGTGGACGAGTGGTTTGGTGTATCAGACTCTGAATCTAAAGACCCGATTTCGATTCCCAGCAGCGAACATTTTCGCAGGCTCCGATTTTCACCACGGTGTAACGACGCTAATGACAATAGCAGTTGCATGTGTGGCTAAATAACCGAGCCTTACATACGTGTAATAGTACATCGAATGTTGTATAAATTTGTTACCACACCATCAGCAGACCCCCCCAAACAGAACAAAAACTGGTTAAATTTTTTGTCCTAAATCTGTCCTGCAATGTTTTCCAGGAGTTACAACTTGTGCTGGATCCAATCATGCTGCAACTGGGTCGTATCCAGCACAACGAGCGGTGGGGGGAGGCGGAGCCGGTGCAAGGCGACGTGGAAGGCCTTCACCGGCAGTTCCGGTTTCAGGCATACCGCCACTATGCCATGTGGTGGTAAGCAATTTTATATCATAATTTCGCTCATCGCCAACGACTTAATTTTCGCTACATTGACTGTATGTCATTTTGGCAATGATCACAATCGCTTCTGACAGACAGTTATAATAAAGTAGTTCATTCCCTATTGTCTTTGAAAGATATTCACCAGGCAAATTAGTAGCAATGTCCAGAGCATTCTTTGCTGCCTAGCCTTCAAGTCAGGTTTTAAGTTAAGGTCAGAAAAACAGCAAGCCCTGGTAAAGAATACTTAAAGCTGATGGGTGGGGGTCTGCTGTGGGATCCGACCTACACAAAGTATACAATTCTTCGGATTGCAGTTTACCCAGATGACATCGCATAACCATGCCTCGGTCAACAATTTATCACTCCAACTTCTTTGGTAGCTTTATGATTAATAACAAAGTTAACAAACTGTGAGCCTATTGTTTGCATTTATTTGGTAATAAAATGTTTCAGAAGTCAACTATAACAATTAATTTGTTGTTTTATGAACAGCTTTGTTTTTGCTGTGTCCTTGCCAGGTGGAGATCGCTTGGACGAGGGCATCGGCGCGTCATCCCTTCGTGCGTCGTCTGTGGGATCCGACGCGCGTACCCAAGCCCGCAAGGTTTTTACAGTGGCTATAAAGACATTCCGTTGTAGATGATGCGCCACTGGTTGGTTGATGTTGATGTCCGGCTGGTTGGGTGAATGTGACAAGCGCGGGTGGGGGGTTGTTAAATCTGTAATCTCGAAAATAGCAAGCATTGCTCCGGGTTATGAAACACATTTCACTGCTTGTACTTGTTCGCACTGTCACATTAGTGTGACATGCCCTGCGAATTAACTTTCCTGGAAATCATTACCTGAATCTGACCCGCTCTAAGTCTGAATCTGACCTTGGCACCTATATCATATTTGTGTTTTGTATCAAAAGATCGGCTATTCATTTACCTACAGTAATGCATAGTTGGTGGTGCTATGTCGAACCGTCGGGAAACTGCGTTGGAAAACCTTTGGGATGGGTCAAATTGCCTTGCCCCCACCTGTGCGCATGTTGAATGACTACCTGCTCAGCGCCGACTCCCGCGTTCAGTCTGCGTGTCGTTATGTATCATGTTGTGTATGTCATATCGTGTCACTTTGTGTGTTATTGTAATGAGTAATGTTTTCGTTTTCAAGTTGTATTACGTAATGGTCCACTGTTCTTGTTGTTATCGCAAATAATGACTTACTTTGGTACAATGAAATTTTTATTGCAAAGGAGAAATGATGAATTTACATCACAGGACAACTCATCGCAAAGGCTTAACACATACATTGGACGACACAGCTTCAAACGTCAAATGTAACAATACATCACGCATACCACAATAATAAACAGCAAACAGCATGAGTACGGGGTAAAACAATGCCGCATATTACATTCATTACAATGAGGTATGTTGCATGGCTTCCAATAACATCAGTGCGAAACCAAGGCACAGCAAGCATAACCTGAGACGCGCAACATGACATGACGAAACATCATAATTATCGAACCGGTCCAGGGCAATTGTCATTAATCAACACAACACTAGAGCCACAGCAGCCGGCCGAGCAGCTGCTCCTTGCCGACGGCGTCGGCCGAGACGACACACACACCGTACACCTTGTCCGGCTGGCTGAGGTTGAGCAGCACCAGTCCGAGCAGGAGGCAGCGCGAGGCCGAGTTCCAATCGCACCAGCCGGCTGGTGCGATTGGAACTCGGCCTCGCGCTGCCTCCTGCTCGGACTGGTGCTGCTCAACCGCAGGCCGAATTATTATAAACTCGCAGGCCGCGCCCAGGCTGCAGCCTGGGCGCGGCCTGCGAGCAGGCGGCACGCGCCGCCGCCCATGACCGCCGTGAACAGCTGCAGCAGGGTCAGCCGGTCCGACGGGGCGGTGGCGGCCGGCGGTGCCACGTCCTCCACGCTGAGGGCCGCCAGCTGGCGGAGCCTCCTGACGGTCGGTGGTGACCGGCTCGGCGGGCGTCTCCACCAGCCGGATAAGCGCGAAGTATGCCTGCACCTGGGGACGGCCAGAGGCAGACATCAGACACACCAGGCGCCGGTGGGCGAACCAAGCACCGGCATAACGCGACAGATAACATCTACATATACGTACAATAGTTGAGCCATTGACGAGCGGAAGGAAACGTATACGACTATAACCTCACGTGCATGTCGACAATACAAATGTTGATTTTTAGCTAAATGCAACTCGGGATTGGTGTAAATGGTGAAGTATGGGATGTCCAACCAGACCATTCCAAACTGAATCACGTTCGGTACCGGCAGTAACGGATCGACCAGCAGTGGCTTTTCATTCAAAAATAACTGGCACTATGTAAAAAGAATAACAAATTTCACCTTTCTAAGTTTGTGTTCGTAATTCTTTTTTTGTAAGTACCGGTGACGAATGAGACAAATATCATCCATACAGCAAAATACTCGAATTCCGCAATAGCCTACACAAACACCTGATAAAGCACCCCATCTCCATCAACGCATCGCCACAGTCACCCAAGATTTCATTCAAACTCCGACAAACCGTCATGTCGCTCTAACCAGCCGCATTCCTGGGTCGTGCTTACCTGTAGCACAGTCTAGGACACGAACTTGGCGCGGATGGCGATCTGCTCGTCCGGGCTGAGTCGGCAGCGGTCCGGCAAGGTGAGCATCAGCGTCTCCAGCAGCACCAGGTCACAGGCCAGAACCGCACGCGCAGCGTCTGCTCCACACTGGCGGCCAGCGGCGACCCGCCCAGCCGACTGCTGAACTGCTTATGTACGCCCTCAGCAAGCGTGAGATCCTTGCCGTCCACCTGCCCAGGCACAGGCACCGTCACACACGGCCCTCCTAACATGGCGGAGGGGGCAGGGAGGCCAAGACTCACTGTTCTCTTGCTAGTGGGAGCTCTGCTCCGGCCGACACGTAAAACCGCGAGAAAGGTCATAAGTGGGACAAAAAAGAATGTTGTAGATATTCCGACTAGCGGTGTGGCAACCGTGTTACCAGCTGATCCCGACTGATACTAAAAGATATGCCACCGAACCCAGACTATTTGGCAATCATAGGGATTGGATTGTCACAACCAAAACGTTTACGCACAAGCAATTTGTTTCTTCTGTGATGGTTGTAGTTGTTATATTCGCGTAACGATGTTTTTAAAAGTTACGATACCTGAAATTAAACAAAATTCTGCCGTGCAACGCAAATAAAACGCAAGTGCATTTTTGGCCATTTTGAGGTTTTTACACCGATATGTCCGTAACAACGATCCACGTCATCCCACCAAATATTTTTTTGACAACTAGCATGATTCGCCCAGAATTTTCGATTTTCTTGTTTTTAAATAAGCGCGAGTAAGAGGCTTGCCCAGTTTGGTACGGAAATAAAACGCAAGTTCCAAGAGATGCAACGAATAAACGCATGTTCTTCTTTCACTCGTCAGATTCAACAGATAAAAATGCAAGTGCGCACTTGCGTTCTTTTTCCGTTGACTTTTGGTAGTCAAATATACTGATCAAAAAACGCAAGTGCGCACTTGCGTTCTTTTTCCGTTGAATTTTGGTAGTCAAATATCACTTGCTTGCTACTTGTCGTTTGTTAGCATTGGTATGTTCGGAAAGGCGTCGGTTTTTCACTTTGGGATTAGTTTGAGTCGACAGGCCTTCCGCCAGCTCCGAGTTTTGAGGTGATAAATGAGGTTGTCCGATAAGGGAACCTGTGGTTATTATTGTACCTTATTCAACTTTAGACTAGTGAACGGAAGATTGAAGACAACCAGCCAGCACCAAGGTCATTGCCCGGATTCCCAAGACGGCGCGGCCTATGGTCGCTGACTCACTTTCAGCATTGATGAACGAAGCTATGAGCAGCCCCACCTCATCATCGTGGTAGAAGTTCCTTTCGTTCGCTTTTGTTATACTACGCGCACCAGATTCCCTCAAAAGCGGCGAACGACGTCTGACCATGGCCTCACACATGTACGTCATGTCGCCGGGTTGGACTCTGCGCCTCCTCCTCCTCCGGTAACGGTACAGAGGAGCGCCCCCGCTCCACGTACGGCTACCCCCGAATCACTCGCACGCCGGATTCAAGCGAAGTGTGCCGACGGAGATATTCGCGCCGGCCTCCACCTTCTAACCTCCAGTGATACCTTCGCTGACCCCGCCGATGACGTCATCACCGCCCTACGTCAGAAGCACCCACCTGCACCACCCGACCAGAGTCTACTGCCGCCTCCCGCGGCCTCCGACCCTCCCCCACTGACTGTCACGGAAGAGCAAGTGCATGGTGCCATTTCTACAATGCCACCAGGTTCGTCTGCTGGTCTCGATGGAATTCGACCGCTACACCTGCGCCAGTTGCTCTCCTGAGAGGCCGCCGAGTCTGGCCGCCGTCTTCTCACCTCGATAGCAGCACTAACTAGTAACTAACCAGGTACTGAGCGGCCTCGTACCGGAGTGCGGACGCGACTCTCTGTTCGGAGCGTCACTCTGCGCATTGAGGAAGAAAGACGGTGACCTGCGTCCGCTAGCTGTGGTAAGCGTGTACCGCCGTCTGCCGGGACACATCGGAGCGAGACACATCGCAACCACTCTTGGTCCGGAGCTGCGCCCCACCCAGCTCGGAGTCGGCACACCGCTGGGCTGCGAAGCCGCAGTACACGCAGTGCGCGAATACATTGACGCCGACGCCACCAGCCATAGCACCCCGCGAGTCCTGGTCAAGGTTGACGTGCGAAATTCCATCCGCCGTGACGTCATCTTAGCCAGGATATACGAGCGCTGCCCAGAGGTTTACCCGATGGCACGCCAAGCCTACCACCTCCCGACACTCCTACATATTGGCGACCAGACGTTGTCTTCCTCCAGCGGCGTCCAGCAGGGTGATCCCCTCGGACCTGCTGCCTTTGCCCTCGCTGTCGACCCCTGCGCCCGGGCCATACGGTCGCCACTCAACGTGTGGTACCTTGATGACGCCACGTTCGCCGGCCCGGCGGACATAGTCCAATCCGACCTTCGTTCGCTCTCCAAGGCTCTCCCGGAGCTCGGCCTTCAGCTGAACCCCGCTAAGTGCGAGGTCACCCTCCTAGACAAGCACCTCCGGCAGCTCATGACGCAGCAATAGTCGCCATTCGCAATGCCTTGCCGGAGATCGTGGGAACTCCGCTGAACAGCATCACACTACTAGGCTCACCGCTGCGCGACGTCAGCGTCGCTGCAGCTGTCGATGGCGCCACCGATATCATCAGACCTCTCTGCACCCGCCTCAAACACCTGGACCGCCACACTGCCATCTTCTTCCTCGTCCAAATGTGTCAGCGCCTCGTCTCGTATACCTGCTCTGGTCAGCGCCCCCTGTACCAGGTATCGCATACACTCAAAGGTATAGACGAGCTGGTACGTGAAACATTAGTGGATATCCAACGTCAACATCATTGGACGTCCGTGAGAGCAGGCGAAGCTGCCAATCAGACCGAGGCCTCGGGAGTGCGCTCAGTTGAGGACCTAGTACTACCATCCTACATAGCATCCCTGCACGCTGCTCTTCCTCTCGTCCGCAACATCTCCCCGGGGCTGCTCCCAGCCAGCGGCGTGCCCCCACCCTGCAAACAGCAATTCACCAGTTTGCAGAGGTGACAGGGATTGAAGAGTTGCCATCCTCCTCATCTGCCAGCAGCCAGCGGGCCTGGGACACCCGTCAGCCACTGCGGTCCGCGATCGGATGGTTGACTCTGCTAACCAGCCGCATCGGGCACTCCTGGTCGCCGCCAGTCAGCCACACACCGTCGCCTGGCTGCAGGCTGTCCCCGTGCCGAGCCTCGGCCTGCATCTGGACGAGGAGTTTGTGCGGGTAGCAGTGGCACTCCGCCTCGGAGTCGCTGTCTGCGAACAACACTGATGCCGTCTTTGTGGACGCCAAGTAGATAAGCTTGGCCACCATGGGTCTCCTGCGTGAAGAGCGCCGGCCGCCTCCCACGTCACGCTCACCTGAATGTTGTGGTGAGGCGTGGTCTGGCAAGTACAGGCATCCCCGCAATCCTATCCTGGATCCAGTCGGCCTCGATCGGGGAGACGGAAAGCGGACAGATGGTCTAACGCTGTTTCCGTACAGTGGAGGCATGTGTGTGACCTGGGGCGCCACCTGCACAGACACTTTTGCCGACACCGTGCTGATCCAGTCCGCCCTCGAGCCCGGTACCGCCGCTCGCGCTGCAGAAGCCAGAAAACGGCGCCACTACTCGGAGCTTAGCTCACGCTATAAGTTCGTGCCGATCGCGATTGAGACCTCCGGAGTGCTCGGCCCTGCCACCTCCAATTTCGTCCGTGAGCTGGGCCAGCTTATAACTGTCCGCACCGGCGAGCGCAGGGAGACTGAATTGGTATTGCAACGCCTCTCGATCGCAATCGTACGCGGTAACGCCACTGTAGTCCTCGCCACCGCTGCCACAGACCGAGCGAGGGCAAACCACGGGCAATGCTTTCCACCAGACGGGACAAAGGAGCATGCTCACGGAAGGCGCATGCGACCTGTACGGGATGGTGGGGCACAATGGCAGTCAACACAGCGGCCACTACACTGCCTACTGTCTCAACCAGCCGGCCGCCAGCTGCCTCCTCACCGACGATATTAATGTCCAGGAGTGCACCGCCGCCAGGGTCCAAGATGCAACAGCCTACATGCTTTGCTACGCCGCTAGAAACTCGAAATCTCTATAGGAGCTGAGTGCGGCGGAGCTGGCGTCTGCCCGTCTGTCAGAGGAGCCGCCGTCGGTGGCCGCCCCTCACGAGTCCCCACCGCCGTCCCCGCCCAGACCGCAGCTTTACCTGACACCACAGCCGGCCAACGGCGGCGGCAGCGGACGCTCTCGGCGCGGCCACGGCGCTGGAGGCTTTTCTGGGGGTCGGCCTATATCCTACTACTCGCGCCGGAGTGTCGACGGCAGCGGTGGATCGCCAGCCAGCAAAACTCCAGTCTCCGCGTCCCCGGCGGTTCGAGACGCAGCAACGGCATTCCCTGTTCAGCGGACGGCCCCATTGTCGCGGCAGAGCAGCCGCCGCTCCACGCCCTGTAGACAGCCTACCGGCGAACTCCTCCCAGCTGGCCTCTGGACCAGGGGACGGCTCCTGAGCGGCGCGTTCAGCTCCTGCCTCCCGATCAGAGCAGAGATAGACTATGCTCGACGACGATGATGATGTGTTGTGTTTTGTTTGGGCAGCTATGACCTGTCCGCTGTGCAAAATTGATGCTTTACCGTTTGCCACTCAAACCTAAATGTATATAAATACGGTATGTTATTGGCTCCAGATACCATATGTCATTATACCTTTAAGAAATATTGACAGACAGCCAGTACCGCAGTTTTGAATACTAGGAAAAGGTAGCTAAATGTAACTCCGTACAATACATGAGACACAATACGCACTCAGCATGACGGTGGCAAAATTCAGCACGTCTTCATTGGCCCGCTTTGCATCTTGATGCAAAACAGCTTTGCGCTTTGCATTTTAATCACTGTGTGCACTTGGGTTTGCCGTCACGGCTCTGAAACGGCCTTCTTGCCACACAAATAAAACGCAAGTCTGCACTTGCGTTTCTTTGTCGCATGTTGCGATGGACTTGCGTTCCTTTTACGCGTGGCTCATGCACTTGCGTTTTATTTTCGTTGTGACATTCACGAATTCCGATCCCAAAGTCAATGAAAGAAAAACTTTTGTGGATTTTTTTGGAAAGTATTTCGTAAAGTGGATAAACAAGTATATGGATAAATTTATTTCAACGTGACGATTACGGTGATATAGCATTTATGTCTGTACCACCAACCGCTGCAATGTTATGGCCGAAAATAGAAAAATCACTCTCCTGAAAAGTTGCTAAAATGCACTTGCGTTTTATTTGCGTTGCATGGCAGAAATCACGACTATGGGCGCCGCATGATTATACAACCGGTCAAGGGCTGTATTATAATGAATCAACACAGCGTTCTGCTCCCGGCAACACAACACCTCAGCAATCGCTATCAAGCATGCATTGCAGGCGCTAGCGCGTCGTCCCCAGTTCGAAATGGTACATGACACAGTTATTAGTACACAGCATAACTCCAGTCTTTGCCAGCAAGCGACCTTGCTGGTGGTGGTGTGGGGGGGGGGGGGGGGGGGGGGGGGCACTGCTGGTAGTCCCTCGCGGTACGTGGACATGTGTCTCTGTCAACTCTTACCACCACACTGACCTGCAACGTCCGAGGTTGACACCGCAGTAGCAGCCCTGGAACTGCTTCTATCCGGTCCACTGGTCCTCTGCGGCTGAGTCTGGTCGCTCTGCTGGCCTGAAACATACCATTGCTGATTGTAACTGCAGTCCATATAAAGGCTATGGTACAGGAACTGGTTCCACGGCTGGCCTGGCTACATTTCCTGATCAGGGGGGGGGGGGCATTCAACTCCCCTGTCAATGGCGGGTTAACTGCGTTCAAATGGAGCAGCAGAGAAGCTGATTAGTGACAAATGCATAACTAATACATTATTTGGAGAACACATATGAAATATGTGACATTAACACATAGGGAATTGGGTAATAGTTCAGTAATTCACCTCCCCAGTATTACAGCACTGGGGAGCCTGAACAAGTGGCGGGCGGTGCTGCCAGCTTGATGACGTCATTGAGAGAGTATACTTAATGGCGTAGGCCTGTTTACTGCTCGATCAGACCTAATGGCTATGAGCAGTGGGTTTTCTCCCAATCGGACTTAAGCGAATCTTAGGTTTCATCCCGATCAGACTGAATAGCGGGGTTAGGTTAGGTTAGACAGGCATACACCATTAAGTATACCCTCTCAATGACATCAAGCTGCCAAAACCGCTCGCCACTTGTTCAGGCTCCTGTGCGCCTGCTGTAACACTGGGGAAGTGAATTACTGAACTATTACCAAGAATTGTAACTCAGAGCAAAATGAAGTTACTCACCATAGCAGATTTTTGTTGGGCACCGCATCTTATTAGAGGAACAATTTCCCTTTAACTACATTGAACTGTTGATCACTGAAGTGCTTCTTGCATATTCTTGGGTTTCTCATTTGTTTGTAGCAGTCTGAACAATGAAGTACCCAGTTGCCCTTCATGATTGCTCAGAGGAAGCATTTGGTAGCCGATGTTCAGCATCTAGACTGTAACAGTCACGTATCATGCAAGACATTGCTAGTTGATGCTGGAAAATCAAAACAACATCAGTTATGCACTGGTGACCAAACATCAGCAAACAATCACATTAGGATTGGCCAGTATGCAAAACGTGGCAAGTTTCGACAAGATCTCGTCGGGGCAGGGTTGGCACCAACACATCAAAATTGGGGCAGCTTTTGAAAATTTTGGGGCAGCTTTTTAACATTTGGGGGCAGTTTTGGAGATTTGGGACAGCTTTTAAATGTAGGGGCAGAATTGTAAAGTTAGTGCAGCTGTGGGAATTTTGGGGCAGCTTTTGACTTTTGGGGCAGAAGTAACAATTTACCGATCCACACTAGATAAAACGCGATCGTGATTACGACCGCCAGCTTTTGGCTGAAAGGTGAATCCATACTAGATAAAACGCGATCGTGAATCATCCCCCCCCCCCCAGGTCAACATTATTTGCTGACTGAGGACCGAAATGTCCTCAGGAAAAAAAGGGGAAAAATCCTGCCCCAAATGGGACAGCTTGCTGTCCCATTTGGGACAGGATTTGGCTATCCCAAATATTTTGTTGATGTTCCTGCCACGTTTTGCATACTGGACTGGATTGGTACGGAGTGTAGG
>JAXIVJ010004063.1:5000-86926 GCA_036785665.1 Chirona hameri
GCGTGTGCGTGTGCGTGTGCGTGTGCGTGTGCGTGTGCGTGTGCGTGTGCGTGTGCGTGTGCGTGTGCGTGTGCGTGTGCGTGTGCGTGTGCGTGTGCGTGTGCGTGTGCGTGTGCGTGTGCGTGTGCGTGTGCGTGTGCGTGTGCGTGTGCGTGTGCGTGTGCGTGTGCGTGTGCGTGTGCGTGTGCGTGTGCGTGTGCGTGTGCGTGTGCGTGTGCGTGTGCGTGTGCGTGTGCGTGTGCGTGTGCGTGTGCGTGTGCGTGTGCGTGTGCGTGTGCGTGTGCGTGTGCGTGTGCGTGTGCGTGTGCGTGTGCGTGTGCGTGTGCGTGTGCGTGTGCGTGTGCGTGTGCGTGTGCGTGTGCGTGTGCGTGTGCGTGTGCGTGTGCGTGTGCGTGTGCGTGTGCGTGTGCGTGTGCGTGTGCGTGTGCGTGTGCGTGTGCGTGTGCGTGTGCGTGTGCGTGTGCGTGTGCGTGTGCGTGTGCGTGTGCGTGTGCGTGTGCGTGTGCGTGTGCGTGTGCGTGTGCGTGTGCGTGTGCGTGTGCGTGTGCGTGTGCGTGTGCGTGTGCGTGTGCGTGTGCGTGTGCGTGTGCGTGTGCGTGTGCGTGTGCGTGTGCGTGTGCGTGTGCGTGTGCGTGTGCGTGTGCGTGTGCGTGTGCGTGTGCGTGTGCGTGTGCGTGTGCGTGTGCGTGTGCGTGTGCGTGTGCGTGTGCGTGTGCGTGTGCGTGTGCGTGTGCGTGTGCGTGTGCGTGTGCGTGTGCGTGTGCGTGTGCGTGTGCGTGTGCGTGTGCGTGTGCGTGTGCGTGTGCGTGTGCGTGTGCGTGTGCGTGTGCGTGTGCGTGTGCGTGTGCGTGTGCGTGTGCGTGTGCGTGTGCGTGTGCGTGTGCGTGTGCGTGTGCGTGTGCGTGTGCGTGTGCGTGTGCGTGTGCGTGTGCGTGTGCGTGTGCGTGTGCGTGTGCGTGTGCGTGTGCGTGTGCGTGTGCGTGTGCGTGTGCGTGTGCGTGTGCGTGTGCGTGTGCGTGTGCGTGTGCGTGTGCGTGTGCGTGTGCGTGTGCGTGTGCGTGTGCGTGTGCGTGTGCGTGTGCGTGTGCGTGTGCGTGTGCGTGTGCGTGTGCGTGTGCGTGTGCGTGTGCGTGTGCGTGTGCGTGTGCGTGTGCGTGTGCGTGTGCGTGTGCGTGTGCGTGTGCGTGTGCGTGTGCGTGTGCGTGTGCGTGTGCGTGTGCGTGTGCGTGTGCGTGTGCGTGTGCGTGTGCGTGTGCGTGTGCGTGTGCGTGTGCGTGTGCGTGTGCGTGTGCGTGTGCGTGTGCGTGTGCGTGTGCGTGTGCGTGTGCGTGTGCGTGTGCGTGTGCGTGTGCGTGTGCGTGTGCGTGTGCGTGTGCGTGTGCGTGTGCGTGTGCGTGTGCGTGTGCGTGTGCGTGTGCGTGTGCGTGTGCGTGTGCGTGTGCGTGTGCGTGTGCGTGTGCGTGTGCGTGTGCGTGTGCGTGTGCGTGTGCGTGTGCGTGTGCGTGTGCGTGTGCGTGTGCGTGTGCGTGTGCGTGTGCGTGTGCGTGTGCGTGTGCGTGTGCGTGTGCGTGTGCGTGTGCGTGTGCGTGTGCGTGTGCGTGTGCGTGTGCGTGTGCGTGTGCGTGTGCGTGTGCGTGTGCGTGTGCGTGTGCGTGTGCGTGTGCGTGTGCGTGTGCGTGTGCGTGTGCGTGTGCGTGTGCGTGTGCGTGTGCGTGTGCGTGTGCGTGTGCGTGTGCGTGTGCGTGTGCGTGTGCGTGTGCGTGTGCGTGTGCGTGTGCGTGTGCGTGTGCGTGTGCGTGTGCGTGTGCGTGTGCGTGTGCGTGTGCGTGTGCGTGTGCGTGTGCGTGTGCGTGTGCGTGTGCGTGTGCGTGTGCGTGTGCGTGTGCGTGTGCGTGTGCGTGTGCGTGTGCGTGTGCGTGTGCGTGTGCGTGTGCGTGTGCGTGTGCGTGTGCGTGTGCGTGTGCGTGTGCGTGTGCGTGTGCGTGTGCGTGTGCGTGTGCGTGTGCGTGTGCGTGTGCGTGTGCGTGTGCGTGTGCGTGTGCGTGTGCGTGTGCGTGTGCGTGTGCGTGTGCGTGTGCGTGTGCGTGTGCGTGTGCGTGTGCGTGTGCGTGTGCGTGTGCGTGTGCGTGTGCGTGTGCGTGTGCGTGTGCGTGTGCGTGTGCGTGTGCGTGTGCGTGTGCGTGTGCGTGTGCGTGTGCGTGTGCGTGTGCGTGTGCGTGTGCGTGTGCGTGTGCGTGTGCGTGTGCGTGTGCGTGTGCGTGTGCGTGTGCGTGTGCGTGTGCGTGTGCGTGTGCGTGTGCGTGTGCGTGTGCGTGTGCGTGTGCGTGTGCGTGTGCGTGTGCGTGTGCGTGTGCGTGTGCGTGTGCGTGTGCGTGTGCGTGTGCGTGTGCGTGTGCGTGTGCGTGTGCGTGTGCGTGTGCGTGTGCGTGTGCGTGTGCGTGTGCGTGTGCGTGTGCGTGTGCGTGTGCGTGTGCGTGTGCGTGTGCGTGTGCGTGTGCGTGTGCGTGTGCGTGTGCGTGTGCGTGTGCGTGTGCGTGTGCGTGTGCGTGTGCGTGTGCGTGTGCGTGTGCGTGTGCGTGTGCGTGTGCGTGTGCGTGTGCGTGTGCGTGTGCGTGTGCGTGTGCGTGTGCGTGTGCGTGTGCGTGTGCGTGTGCGTGTGCGTGTGCGTGTGCGTGTGCGTGTGCGTGTGCGTGTGCGTGTGCGTGTGCGTGTGCGTGTGCGTGTGCGTGTGCGTGTGCGTGTGCGTGTGCGTGTGCGTGTGCGTGTGCGTGTGCGTGTGCGTGTGCGTGTGCGTGTGCGTGTGCGTGTGCGTGTGCGTGTGCGTGTGCGTGTGCGTGTGCGTGTGCGTGTGCGTGTGCGTGTGCGTGTGCGTGTGCGTGTGCGTGTGCGTGTGCGTGTGCGTGTGCGTGTGCGTGTGCGTGTGCGTGTGCGTGTGCGTGTGCGTGTGCGTGTGCGTGTGCGTGTGCGTGTGCGTGTGCGTGTGCGTGTGCGTGTGCGTGTGCGTGTGCGTGTGCGTGTGCGTGTGCGTGTGCGTGTGCGTGTGCGTGTGCGTGTGCGTGTGCGTGTGCGTGTGCGTGTGCGTGTGCGTGTGCGTGTGCGTGTGCGTGTGCGTGTGCGTGTGCGTGTGCGTGTGCGTGTGCGTGTGCGTGTGCGTGTGCGTGTGCGTGTGCGTGTGCGTGTGCGTGTGCGTGTGCGTGTGCGTGTGCGTGTGCGTGTGCGTGTGCGTGTGCGTGTGCGTGTGCGTGTGCGTGTGCGTGTGCGTGTGCGTGTGCGTGTGCGTGTGCGTGTGCGTGTGCGTGTGCGTGTGCGTGTGCGTGTGCGTGTGCGTGTGCGTGTGCGTGTGCGTGTGCGTGTGCGTGTGCGTGTGCGTGTGCGTGTGCGTGTGCGTGTGCGTGTGCGTGTGCGTGTGCGTGTGCGTGTGCGTGTGCGTGTGCGTGTGCGTGTGCGTGTGCGTGTGCGTGTGCGTGTGCGTGTGCGTGTGCGTGTGCGTGTGCGTGTGCGTGTGCGTGTGCGTGTGCGTGTGCGTGTGCGTGTGCGTGTGCGTGTGCGTGTGCGTGTGCGTGTGCGTGTGCGTGTGCGTGTGCGTGTGCGTGTGCGTGTGCGTGTGCGTGTGCGTGTGCGTGTGCGTGTGCGTGTGCGTGTGCGTGTGCGTGTGCGTGTGCGTGTGCGTGTGCGTGTGCGTGTGCGTGTGCGTGTGCGTGTGCGTGTGCGTGTGCGTGTGCGTGTGCGTGTGCGTGTGCGTGTGCGTGTGCGTGTGCGTGTGCGTGTGCGTGTGCGTGTGCGTGTGCGTGTGCGTGTGCGTGTGCGTGTGCGTGTGCGTGTGCGTGTGCGTGTGCGTGTGCGTGTGCGTGTGCGTGTGCGTGTGCGTGTGCGTGTGCGTGTGCGTGTGCGTGTGCGTGTGCGTGTGCGTGTGCGTGTGCGTGTGCGTGTGCGTGTGCGTGTGCGTGTGCGTGTGCGTGTGCGTGTGCGTGTGCGTGTGCGTGTGCGTGTGCGTGTGCGTGTGCGTGTGCGTGTGCGTGTGCGTGTGCGTGTGCGTGTGCGTGTGCGTGTGCGTGTGCGTGTGCGTGTGCGTGTGCGTGTGCGTGTGCGTGTGCGTGTGCGTGTGCGTGTGCGTGTGCGTGTGCGTGTGCGTGTGCGTGTGCGTGTGCGTGTGCGTGTGCGTGTGCGTGTGCGTGTGCGTGTGCGTGTGCGTGTGCGTGTGCGTGTGCGTGTGCGTGTGCGTGTGCGTGTGCGTGTGCGTGTGCGTGTGCGTGTGCGTGTGCGTGTGCGTGTGCGTGTGCGTGTGCGTGTGCGTGTGCGTGTGCGTGTGCGTGTGCGTGTGCGTGTGCGTGTGCGTGTGCGTGTGCGTGTGCGTGTGCGTGTGCGTGTGCGTGTGCGTGTGCGTGTGCGTGTGCGTGTGCGTGTGCGTGTGCGTGTGCGTGTGCGTGTGCGTGTGCGTGTGCGTGTGCGTGTGCGTGTGCGTGTGCGTGTGCGTGTGCGTGTGCGTGTGCGTGTGCGTGTGCGTGTGCGTGTGCGTGTGCGTGTGCGTGTGCGTGTGCGTGTGCGTGTGCGTGTGCGTGTGCGTGTGCGTGTGCGTGTGCGTGTGCGTGTGCGTGTGCGTGTGCGTGTGCGTGTGCGTGTGCGTGTGCGTGTGCGTGTGCGTGTGCGTGTGCGTGTGCGTGTGCGTGTGCGTGTGCGTGTGCGTGTGCGTGTGCGTGTGCGTGTGCGTGTGCGTGTGCGTGTGCGTGTGCGTGTGCGTGTGCGTGTGCGTGTGCGTGTGCGTGTGCGTGTGCGTGTGCGTGTGCGTGTGCGTGTGCGTGTGCGTGTGCGTGTGCGTGTGCGTGTGCGTGTGCGTGTGCGTGTGCGTGTGCGTGTGCGTGTGCGTGTGCGTGTGCGTGTGCGTGTGCGTGTGCGTGTGCGTGTGCGTGTGCGTGTGCGTGTGCGTGTGCGTGTGCGTGTGCGTGTGCGTGTGCGTGTGCGTGTGCGTGTGCGTGTGCGTGTGCGTGTGCGTGTGCGTGTGCGTGTGCGTGTGCGTGTGCGTGTGCGTGTGCGTGTGCGTGTGCGTGTGCGTGTGCGTGTGCGTGTGCGTGTGCGTGTGCGTGTGCGTGTGCGTGTGCGTGTGCGTGTGCGTGTGCGTGTGCGTGTGCGTGTGCGTGTGCGTGTGCGTGTGCGTGTGCGTGTGCGTGTGCGTGTGCGTGTGCGTGTGCGTGTGCGTGTGCGTGTGCGTGTGCGTGTGCGTGTGCGTGTGCGTGTGCGTGTGCGTGTGCGTGTGCGTGTGCGTGTGCGTGTGCGTGTGCGTGTGCGTGTGCGTGTGCGTGTGCGTGTGCGTGTGCGTGTGCGTGTGCGTGTGCGTGTGCGTGTGCGTGTGCGTGTGCGTGTGCGTGTGCGTGTGCGTGTGCGTGTGCGTGTGCGTGTGCGTGTGCGTGTGCGTGTGCGTGTGCGTGTGCGTGTGCGTGTGCGTGTGCGTGTGCGTGTGCGTGTGCGTGTGCGTGTGCGTGTGCGTGTGCGTGTGCGTGTGCGTGTGCGTGTGCGTGTGCGTGTGCGTGTGCGTGTGCGTGTGCGTGTGCGTGTGCGTGTGCGTGTGCGTGTGCGTGTGCGTGTGCGTGTGCGTGTGCGTGTGCGTGTGCGTGTGCGTGTGCGTGTGCGTGTGCGTGTGCGTGTGCGTGTGCGTGTGCGTGTGCGTGTGCGTGTGCGTGTGCGTGTGCGTGTGCGTGTGCGTGTGCGTGTGCGTGTGCGTGTGCGTGTGCGTGTGCGTGTGCGTGTGCGTGTGCGTGTGCGTGTGCGTGTGCGTGTGCGTGTGCGTGTGCGTGTGCGTGTGCGTGTGCGTGTGCGTGTGCGTGTGCGTGTGCGTGTGCGTGTGCGTGTGCGTGTGCGTGTGCGTGTGCGTGTGCGTGTGCGTGTGCGTGTGCGTGTGCGTGTGCGTGTGCGTGTGCGTGTGCGTGTGCGTGTGCGTGTGCGTGTGCGTGTGCGTGTGCGTGTGCGTGTGCGTGTGCGTGTGCGTGTGCGTGTGCGTGTGCGTGTGCGTGTGCGTGTGCGTGTGCGTGTGCGTGTGCGTGTGCGTGTGCGTGTGCGTGTGCGTGTGCGTGTGCGTGTGCGTGTGCGTGTGCGTGTGCGTGTGCGTGTGCGTGTGCGTGTGCGTGTGCGTGTGCGTGTGCGTGTGCGTGTGCGTGTGCGTGTGCGTGTGCGTGTGCGTGTGCGTGTGCGTGTGCGTGTGCGTGTGCGTGTGCGTGTGCGTGTGCGTGTGCGTGTGCGTGTGCGTGTGCGTGTGCGTGTGCGTGTGCGTGTGCGTGTGCGTGTGCGTGTGCGTGTGCGTGTGCGTGTGCGTGTGCGTGTGCGTGTGCGTGTGCGTGTGCGTGTGCGTGTGCGTGTGCGTGTGCGTGTGCGTGTGCGTGTGCGTGTGCGTGTGCGTGTGCGTGTGCGTGTGCGTGTGCGTGTGCGTGTGCGTGTGCGTGTGCGTGTGCGTGTGCGTGTGCGTGTGCGTGTGCGTGTGCGTGTGCGTGTGCGTGTGCGTGTGCGTGTGCGTGTGCGTGTGCGTGTGCGTGTGCGTGTGCGTGTGCGTGTGCGTGTGCGTGTGCGTGTGCGTGTGCGTGTGCGTGTGCGTGTGCGTGTGCGTGTGCGTGTGCGTGTGCGTGTGCGTGTGCGTGTGCGTGTGCGTGTGCGTGTGCGTGTGCGTGTGCGTGTGCGTGTGCGTGTGCGTGTGCGTGTGCGTGTGCGTGTGCGTGTGCGTGTGCGTGTGCGTGTGCGTGTGCGTGTGCGTGTGCGTGTGCGTGTGCGTGTGCGTGTGCGTGTGCGTGTGCGTGTGCGTGTGCGTGTGCGTGTGCGTGTGCGTGTGCGTGTGCGTGTGCGTGTGCGTGTGCGTGTGCGTGTACGTGTGCGTGTGCGTGTGCGTGTGCGTGTGCGTGTGCGTGTGCGTGTGCGTGTGTGTGTGTACGCTGACTGATGTCTGATTCGCCGGAATGATCCCTTGACCGATGGTATGGTGTGTTTTGCTGCTTTTACCATGTTTTACTCGTCCTCTTTTATCCGATATGACGTGTAACTTTGAAAAAGCCACTGATATTTGTGGAAAGTTACGAAATATATGAATATGAATATGAATATGAATACCTACATCAAGGATTTGTTGAAATAAGGCATGGGGCATAATTCATATTGTGCACAAATTTTCAGGTTATAAGTTAAAGGGAAATAATGACCTTTTCATTTTGTTAGCAACAATTTCTTAGGCTACCGTTATGGTTTTAAAATTATTTTATTTAGATCTAAGAATTAAATAAATTATTCCCAAATTCAAAGTTGTAAGTTTGGAAAAAATACAAAACAAGTACCTTGTGTACTTCATGAAGGTCATTGACAAATTCGTCCTTCCCTACCATCGTTTACATCGAGTGCGGCATTTTTGGAGGCTCTGTGACGTTTCCGATCAAACTGAGCGCTGCTCGGACACACGCTAGTAGCGTTAGTAGCGCTTTCGTTCTCCATGGCAACCAGGCAATCAAAAGCCAGAAAGGGAATACATTCTGGCTTTTCATTGGCTCACGTCTGGTTGCCATGGAGAACGAAAGCACTGCTAGCGCTACTAGCGTGCGTTCGAGCAGCGCTCTGATCCGTGAAGCAATCTGTGAAGCATCCATGATGCATGACTGATTATCAGTATAAGTCTGGCAGATAACAAAATGCAAACTATACCAACTCGAATAAAATAAGGGCGGAATGAATTGAACCTCAGGCAAGCAAGTATTCGCAAAGCACTCGTCACTGCGTCACAATAGCAAAAGGTGAGGGAAATGCATATTGGATACAATATTATTACGTCACAAGTTTCTGAAGTGTCAACTACTATGAAATACAGTGATAAAATACCTTTAATAATGATTAACAAGAAAATGCAAACTTAAAAACAATAATTTGAATAAGTCTTTAATTAGCTTTCAACTCAAAATCAGACATATTTTACAATGCTACACAAGAATGGCACCAGTGACGTCACTAACAAAGCCTGTTTCGGGACTTGGGTATACTAATCAGGAACAACTCGCCACAATCGTTAAGTGCGCCGAGAAGCATGACAATGACTTTGTAAACAAATCGCCGACGCTAAATAGCTCGCCGTCGATGTGCATCGATGAGCTTCCGATTTAATTGCCAGTTTTGTGTTACTGTTTGTTAGTTTTTTGGGGAAAATTATTATTTTTCATGATAATATAAAGCATAGTGTTATATACAGCCACAGACAAATTATACAATACTCCTAATGTTGAAAACAATTGAATAGATTTTCAAAAATTGAGGGTCGCAACCACTAACTATGCCGCCGTTGATGTGCATCGATGAGCTTCCGATTTTATTGCCACTTTTTCCAATCGCTGTTAGTTTTAGAAGATCGTCGGGCATATAATCACAACAAGCAGAACGCACAATATATTTTCCACTCCATTGCATAAAAAAACAATACGGGAAAAGCCCGCAGTTTGATGAGGACCAAAAGTACTTGCAAGTACCGGTCGTTAAAAGTGTGGAACGCTTATCAACTTTAACTTGAAATATCTTTCGGTAGGAAAGTTTTCATGCAAAATGTGATGAATTTACAATATACTTTGGTCTCGTCTGGCGATTTCAAGTGCTAACTCCATTTTTGTGGAATAAGGTCATTATTTGCCTTTAAATGTTCTATTTTAAAGAGTTTGCCTGAGTAGCATACACAAGTATTACAAGCCTGTAATAGGGCATAGACACTAAACGATCCCCATGTAACTTCCAATGTAATTTTTATATATGACAAAGTTTTGAGCACCATGTAATTATTCTTCTTCCCAGGATGTCAGCACGTTCGGCTGAGGACTGAGGTTCTCCACCTAGAGAGGCAGATCCTGAGACCTAAGGTGATTTTCGCCCCCCCCCCCTGAGATCTCGAAAACTACGCTACGTAGCGAGAAGCGGAAAAATAATTTGATAGCTCCATACATGTTCTATCGAAAGTATTTCAGTGTTATTTTAGGTCAGGTCAAAATTGAGGTCACCAGAGGTCATCGAAGGTCAAATTTTCAATTTTCCTGTTTTAGGACATCGCTCCAGAAATTCCAATATATCTCAGAAACAATACTAGTTAGAAACAAACGGAAAAAAGAAAACGCCAGCCAGTGAAATTTGGAATCGCTGGGGTCTCCTCAAATTTGATCTAAGGTCAATATTTGAGGCTCCGGAGGTCAAAAAATGAAAAAATACGTTTTTTTGCTAAATCGTTTTTCGCTATTAACTTTGTATGTAATAGAGATAACAGAAAACTGTTTACGTCATTGTGTTTATCTTGTCAAGGCACTTTTAATGATATACATGGTGATCTTGTTAGGTTAATTTAAAAAAAAAATGACCTCAGGTCAAGGTCAAGTGGTGACCCAAGTAAAGCATGTTGCATATGGGAAGACGTGTCTTGATGTGACAAACATATTGATGTCTGTTTTACTTCTCTATCTTCATTATGTCGGGAGTTATTGACAAAAAAGTGATTGTGACCTCGCATGACCTTAAATGACCTAATAGGGGTCACTGAACAAAACTTACACTTGGATCATCAAGAATATCCTATAATAATATGATCCAGAAGTAATTGGACTAATATCATGCATATCCTTAGCATTTGTATATTTCCTCATTGACTTATTATGGGGAGGTTGCGAAATTGACCTGACCTTAGGTGGCCGATATAAAAATTCCGAGATAAACTAATTGTAAGTACGTATGCCTTCATGACATCCTGTAAGTTTCAAACTGATCGGTGAAAAACTCTGGCTTTGGCACAACTGCAAACATTTTTGTGGGTGGGGTCACTTGACCTGGTCTGGTGACCTGACCTGGGATAACCCTAGGCTAATTTTTTTCTCAAAGTGTGTGCAATTGATGTCCTGACTCTCCATGCTGATGCCGCACTTCGACATGCCTTAATTTGTCTGCCAATTGTGAAGGCTTGTATTGTTAAAATCTTTATGAAATAGTAATTTTTATTAAAGTATAAT
The DNA here is from genome assembly GCA_036785665.1 of Chirona hameri. NCBI lineage: Eukaryota > Metazoa > Arthropoda > Thecostraca > Balanomorpha > Balanidae > Chirona > Chirona hameri. Next base: position 14,993 of record JAXIVJ010004063.1, read on the forward strand.
CATTTTGAATACAAAACATCTATATATTCAATTCCATAATTCTTCAATTATCACAGCGAAGTATTTTATTTTTGTGCGTCGGGGCGGTATTCCAACACGGTCGGGGCGGCATCTCTGTTGAAGGTGTACCCCCAATGACGTCATCTGGCAACCTGCGCAGAAAGCTGCGCACTGGGATGATTCTACCTGGTATATACGGCCTTGCTCCAAACAGTACAAGGAGTGCAACAAGTATTAGTAGGTAATTAAGCAGCATTGGCGGATCTAGGTTTCGAGTTTGGGGGGGGGGATTTAGTTCCGTTTAAAAGTTGCTGACCGGGGGAGGGGGGGGGGCATCGGGTCGTCAGCGCAAAAATTCGTTGAGTGGGGGGGGGGAGGGGTGGCGGCGTCGGGTCGTCAGCGCGAAAAGTCGTTGAGCGGGGGAGAGGGGTAAATCACAACCTCCCGGAACGGTTTGGGGGCGGGGGCAAAAACATGTGTTTGCCTACCGATTTTTCGTTGGAGGGGGGGGGGGGGGGATTAGGGTATTCCAAGACAGATCGGCCAGAATACCTCGAAATAACACCCTACATCTCATATTTCAATAAAATTACGTGGTGGGGGTTATCTGGGCTGTAGATTCACACTGTGAACTTTCCAGCCCCGTCCGTCGAATGGTTTTCGAGTTACAGCCTCGGGCAACTTTGTCAACAATGTCAAGCAATACTCTCATTTTCAGCAGGCAATATATCCCATCTAAATCAAACGAGTCATATAATGTTATATATCATCAGAATCATCAGTAACAATAGATTATTATGATATAATCATTTTTGGAAAATTAGAAATTTTTGGAATTTCAACGCGTGATCTCAGGTTAAATCACGTGATTTTATAATGGGAACATTTAAAATTCGGAATTTTGCCCATGCCAGAATCGACATATATACATAAGCCTTTGATGTTTAAAAAAAAAATTGTTAGAATTTTGCTCTAAATATTGTATTTATATTTGTGTATTTTGAAAAATCATGGTCACCAGCACAGCACGACTTTGGTAATAACTTTGCACGTAATTGTGTTAGAGAGCTCAAATAAACGGCATTATGCTTATATCGTCGACCTGATTTCAATGATATATAACATTAGCCTTGTAGTCGCTCTGTGACCTCAAGGTCACGTGACCAGAGGCCACCCGGGGCAGCCCACGTCAGATCGACCAAACCATAACATGCTACTTCTCGTATTTCGATTGAACTAGGTGTCGGGGGTCATCTGGGCCGTAGATTCACGCTGTAAAATGTTAAGCGCCGTCCGTCCAACGGTTTTCGAGCTATAGCCTCAGGCATCTCTTTAATGTCGCCAAAAGTTTAATTTTCTTCTGGCGATATCTCCCATATACAAAATTCGAATTATATAAACCACAGATAAGAGGAGACCTGGATTTGGCACGAAATTTTCAGCCTCCTATTTTAGAGCCGAAATTTGAAACGGAGCTGTTAAAGGGAAATAATGACCTTTTGATTTTGTTAGCAACAATTTCTTAGGCTCCCGTTATATTTTTACAATTATTTTATTTAAATTTAAGAATTAAATAAAATTATTCCCAAATTCAAAGTTGTAAGTTTGGAAGAAATACAAAACAAGTACCTTGTGTACATCATGAAGGTCATTGACAAATTCGTCCTTCCCTACCATTGTTAACATCGAGTGCGGGATTTGTGGAGCCTCTGTGACATTTCCGATCAAACTGAGCGCTGCTCGGACACCCGCTAGTAGCGCTTTCGTTCTCCATGGCAACCAGGCGTCAGCCAATCAAAAGCCAGAAAGGGAATACGTTCTGGCTTTTCATTGGCTCACGCCTGGTTGCCATGGAGAACGAAAGCGCTACTAGCGTGCGTTCGAGCAGCGCTCTGATCCGTGAAGCAATCCGTGAAGCATCCGTGATGCATGACTGACTATCAGTATAAGTCATGAATAACAACAACATGCAAACTATACCAACTCGAATAAAATAAGAGCGGAATGAATTGAACCCCAGGCAAGCTAGTATTCGCAAAGCACTCTGCACTGCGCCACAATGGCAAAAGGTGAGGGAAATGCATATTGGATACAATATTATTACGTCACAAGTTTCTGAAGTGTCAACTACTATGAAATACAGTGATAAAATACCTTTAATAATGATTAACAAGAAAATTCAAACTTAAAAACAATCATTTGAATAAGTCTTTAATTAGCTTTCAACTCGAAATCAGATATATTTTGCAATGCTACACAAGAATGGCACCAATGACGTCATTAACAAAGCCTGCTACGGGACTTGGGTATACTAATCAGGAACAACTCGCCAAGTGCGCCGAGATGGTTAAGTGCGCCGAGAAGCATGACAATGACTTTGTAAACAAATCGCCGACGCTAAATAGGTCGCCGTCGATGTGCATCGATGAGCTTCTGATTTAATTGCCAGTTTTGTGTTATTGTTCGTTAGTTTTTTTTGGAAAAATTATTATTTTTCATGATAAAATAAAGCATAGTGTTATATACAGCCACAGACAAACTATACACAACTCCTAATGTTGAAAACAAATGAATCGAATTGCAAAAATTGAGGGTCGCAACCACTAACTATGCCGCGTTGATGTGCATCGATGAGCTTCCGATTTTATTGCCACTTTTTCCAATCGCTGTTAGTTTTAGAAGATCGCCGGGCATATAATCACAACAAGCAGAACGCACAATATATTTTCCACTCCATTGCGTAAAAAAATAATACGGGAAAAGCCCGCAGTTTGATGAGGACCAAAAGTACTTGACAAAAGGTCAGAAATAGTGCAAGTACCGGTCGTTAAAAGTGTGGAACGCTTATCAACTTTAACTTGAAATATCTTTCGGTAGGAAAGTTTTCATGCAAAATGTGATGAATTTACAATATATTTTGATCTCGTCTGGCGATTTCAAGTGCTAACTCCATTTTAGTGGAAAAAGGTCATTATTTCCCTTTAAAGGAAATAGTTCACCTTTGAAAATGTTTCCCAAACACGATTTGATTATATTTTTTAATACAATGTATTTTTATATTGTCAAAAATGGCCTTATATCGCGCCGATTCAGGACAGAAGGCCGTACATTATTATTGTTTCTTAAAACTATATGCATACTCTCTGAGTCAGAGTCCTGACGTCACGCGAATTAAAAACAAATGGTTCAGCCAATCAGATTCGAAAGTAGTCGCTTAAGGTTAGGCTCGCATTAGAGATGTGCCAACCGGCGGCGGGCGGTTCACTTGCTAGCACCAGCTGTAAGCTGATTGGCTGATGGTATAGCCTCTGCCCGGGCTAGATCCAGCACCACATTCTTTCTCCAGCACCGCATTTCTTCGCCAAAAAAATCAAATATATTCGGCTGGAGTCTTTTCAGTCAAGAAAACTTGCAGATTTTTCCAACACGGGCTACAAAACTGTTATCTCAGTTTAAAACTAATGCTGAAGGTGAAGTATTTCCTTTAACCCGCGCCGTGCCGGTGCTCGGGGCCCCCTTCGCCGTGCCGGGGGGGGGGGGGGGGGGGCGTTTCGACGCCTGACGCCCGACGCCCCCTTCTAACTCGGCTTCTATGGGACGTAGACTGTCTAGACAAAAACCAAAGACACTGTTCGAAAGCCCGTCAGAATGCGTTTTGAAACTATTTAAGGCATTTTTTTTTATCAGGTCAATATTGAGGTCACCAGAGGTCATCAAGGGTCAGATTTTAAAGTTTTAGGACTTCGCTCTAGAAATTCCCAGATAGCACAGGAATTGTGATAGCTAGGAACACACGGAAAAAAGCAATGGAAAGGTATGCAAAATGCAGTATGCATGGTGTCCTCAGATTTGAGTTCTGGGGAATAGTTTAGGCTCCAGAGCTCATAAAATGTCAAACAGGCTATTTTTTAGCAAAACAGTTTTCACAAATATATTTGTAAATAACAAAGATAGGGAAATAATTTTGACGCCATCGTGTTTGTCTCGTCAAGGCGCTTTGTATCATATGCATGATGACCAGATTAGGTCAACTAAAAAATTTGACCTCAGGTCAAAGTCAAATGGTAACCCAATTAGGTCATGTTTCACATTGAGAAACGTGCCTCGACGAGACAAACACATTGGTGCCAGTTTCACTTCTTTATCTTGATTTTGTCGAGAGTTATTGGCAAAAAAGTGTTGGTGACCTCGGGTGACCTCTAGGGGTCATTGAACAAAAATTGAACCTGGAACTTCAAGAATTGACTATTATGACATGATCCAGAAGGAATTGGGCTGATATAATTCGCATCCTCAGAAAAGGAAGCTTTCATTATTTCCCCATTTACTTATAATGGGGAGGTCACGAAATTGACCCGACCTTAGGTCACCGATATGACAAATCCGAGATAAACATATTGCAGGTACTATTGCTGTTATGAAATCCTGTAAGTACGAAATAGATCGGCCAAAAACTGTGGCTGTGGTGCGACTGGAAACATTTTTGGAGGTGGGTCACGTGACCTGGTCTGGTGACCTAACCTGAGATGACCGGAGGTATTTTTTTACATAATGTGCGCAATTGATGCCGAAATAGCTGTGCCAAAAACGGCGGCGCTGCGCGCCGCCGTTTTTTCGCTATTCTCGAAAAACCTTAGGGGGGGGGGGTCTAAACGTCACCTCCGGCACGGCGCTGGTTAAGCTGATACACTTTTATGTCTCGGTTCGTGAAAATGCGAGTCCAGCACCGTCGCTCACTGCTGTGCTTAACATAAGAGGCCGAATATTTCGTGTCAAATCCAGGTCTGCTGTTATCTGTGTATAAACCTATGTATCATCAGAATAGCCACCACAAATTAATTTAATGTAATCTTTTTTTGAGAACTCGAATGAAAAAATGTCGAAATTTTGGCATGTGACCTCAGGTCAGGTCACGTGATTTCGTTATGTTCTCAGTTAAAATTCGTGATTTGTCTTAGGTGGAATAGGAGGGTGCAGGCCCTTTGAATTAAGTGACAACCTATTCCGCTCAGTGATCAAGATCACGTGATGACATTCAATATTTCGCCGATAGAGGCGTCTGTGGGTCCTCAAGACAAATTTGATCATCCCTATTTCCAGACTGAGAATGTTATAACAATAGCTAAAAGCGTTTTCCAGAGATAAAAATGTTCAACTTTGCCAAATAAAGCGAAAATTCCAGCAAATTATCTATTGTATAATCAAGCCAGGTTATTTGGGAAATCAACCTCAAGGTCACGGAGTGACCTGCTGGGGTCATGCTATGCATCATTGAATGCATCTCAACGAGACACATATAATGCCGTTGAGTTAAGCTCTCTAGCATAATTGTGTGCAAAGTTATTACCAAAGACGTGCTGGTGATAATTATTTTTCCAAAGAAGAAAAAAATTAGAGGAAAAACCTAGGTCGAATTTTCTTACCATCAAAGGCCAATGTATCGAAGTCGATTCTGGCATTAAAAAAACCGGATTTTAAATGCCACATTATAAAATCACGTGATCACCGATATGTCTAAGATCACATGTAAAAATTCCCAAATTTGCGCGGTTTCGAAAGTTTTCTCAAATTAATATATTGTTCCTGACGATTCTGATGATATATAGGCTTATATGAATCGCATGATTTAGATGGGAGATATTGCCCTCTGAAAATGAGAGTTTTGCACGACAACAAAGTTGCCAAACTCGAAAACCGTTTGACGGACGGAGCTGACAATTTCTTGTGAATCTACGGCCCAGATAACATGGATCAAAATAAAATACTTCACTGCCACAATAGAGCTGCTAGACATGGAACATATCAGTAAGTATTGTGTGAAAATTATTTTTTAAATACAAATAAACATTTTACTCAGATTCAAGATGTTTCGGGATTTTCAAGTCGGAATTTGTCGTTTTTTTTGGAGGGGGCAAAAAGATACGTTCGCCTACCGATTTTTCGTTTAGGGGGGGGGGGGGCAATTGCACATTTTTCCCACCGTAGATCCGCCACTGGTGGGCCTTGAACCCTACCACCCGATGACGTAATTCCATTTTTCAACGGCAGAATTTAGTGGCGAATGTTTAACGTGCTCGAAGTTGGAACACGGTCCGCCCAGATCCTGATTTCATCTTCTGACCTGTTTGCGGCCGCTGCCACCGACCGCAGGTCATCCCGGTCAGGAGCGAATACCGAGCGTAGAAGCGACTCGAATCCACCTTGCCAGGGTGGACAAATTTCCTGCCCGACGGTTTACCAACTTAGCTGCGTGGGCGTAGATGAAGTGTGAGGTCACCAAAAATAACTATCACCATTTCTAGAGTGGAAATAATTTTACGGCTGCCCAGTGGCGGATAAGGGCAAATCAGGCAATTGCCCCCCCCCCCCAAAAAAAGATAGACAAAAGTGTGTGTTTTGCCCCCCCCCCCCCCCCGCAACCGTTCTGGGAGGTTGTGATTTTTGTTCCGGGAAGTCATATATCCCCCCCCCCCGCCAACGACTCTTCTCTTTCGTGCTAGCGACCCGACGCCCCCAAACCCGGTCAACAACTTTTCGCTGATGAAACGGAGCGAAGTTTCCCCTCCCAAAAACAAAACTTGAAACCTGAACCCGCCACTGAGGCTGCCCCCCCCCCACACACACACTTTTCAAAACGTTCATACGCCTATGTGACCTGGTGACCTTAGGGGGTGTTCAAACCAAGATTCCTTTACTAATAAGGTTTACCCAGGAGGGAGAAACGACTCCCGGTATGATGTCAGAGCATTTGGCATCAATATTTTGCAATACGGTAGCAAATAAACAAAGGCATGTATGGCGCGTCGATTCTCGTCATTTATTTATCTTCAGGAATATCGACATACTTGGGGTATGTCAGGGGCGGATCCAGGACAATTTTCGGGGCGGGGTCACATCAGACGTCAAGGGGCTCCCGAGCTGAAAGGGGCCCCGAACGTTTTTGCCGGTCTGAAAGGGCCTCCAGTCGGTCAGAGAGTGTATTTTCAGGTATGGTGAAGCCCTTGACAAGCAAAAGAGGGCCCTCGTCAGGTCTGAAAGTCACATACCGGTCTGAGAAGGCCCTTTTCTGGCCTGAGAGGGCCCTATGCCAGTCTTGTAGGGCCCTTGCAAGACTTGTGTGCGCCCTATACTGGTCTGAGAGGGCCATTGGTAGGTCTGAAAGGGACCTCGGTCATTCTGAGAGGGTCCTGTGCCAGTGTGAGTTGGCCCTAAGGTCGGTAAGAGAGTTCCCTCAGTCTCTTTGAGACTACTACCGGTGGGCCTGAGAGGGCCCTTTCTAAGCCTGATAGGGACCTTGCCAGACTTGAATGGCGCTACGTCCGTTAGAGAGAGGGCCATTGCCAGGCCTGAGAGGGCTCAGACCAGGCCTGATGTTCAGGCAGGCCCAAATGGCTCGCCTGGTGTCCGGTATAGGGTCCTCTGAGGCCTAGTAAGGTACATCTCAGACCGGCTTAGGGCCATCTGAGGACTGGAAAGGGTCCTCTCAAACAGACGCAGGCCCATTTAAATCCCGGAAAAAGCCATCTCTGACTAATGTAGGGCCCAGTCAGGACTGGCACTGGGCCTCTCAAACCAGCATAGGGTCCCTCTAAGGCTTGCTAAGGCCCTCTTAGCGGGCGTAGAGCCCTCTCAGACCCGCCCAGGACCCTCGCAAACGACCCCAGGGCCCTTTCAGAACTGGCCAAGGCCCTCGCCGACAGGCGTAGGGGCTCTCTCAGACCCAGCGAGGGCCTATTCAGACCTAACAAGGACACTATCAGACCGACGTAGGGGACAGGCATGCAGCTAGGATTTCCCCCAGGGGGGGGGGGGGGGGGGGGGTGCCTGACCTGCACAGGGACCTTTTGAACGTCCATGGAGCCCTTGGGTCTTTCAGATAAGGCCTGGTGGCCCTTATCTGAAAATAGGGCCTTTTAAGTTGCTTGTTTGGTAGCATCTGGCAGTAAAAAGATAAATGGATTCCATTTGGTTTAAAACAAATACTATGACATTTTTCCCCTATGGTAAAATAAATCCTTTCTTTCGATTTGCAGGGTTAACTTTAACATTTCCAATTTTCTATTTATACGAATATTTTTGCCACATCAGGTACATTTCGCCAAACAATGACTGAATCTGTGGATCGGATAGTTAGCGCTATATGTACTAAAATTATGCCGTCATCCTTCGTTAAAGTTCGTTCTTACCCTAGGGTATACCCTACGCAGCGAGGTTTCTGCTATGTACACCAATATAGGTACAGACTGAGTGGCAAAGCAATGTAAATTTTACATATTTCACACCATCATGACATGGCCCAGAAAAAAAGTTTTGCTCTGGTGTTTTTCTCACCACCTCTACAGATCGAACGTGTGGCACCACAGGTACCATATCTTGCAGGTCACGTACATTTGTACCCGACTTAGCGTTGTGACCCCAAAGAGTTCAAGCTGCATACGTAGGGGGTAAAACGTACCAGTGGCGGATCTAGGTTTCGAGTTTGGGGGCAAAAATTTCGTTCCGTTTCTCAGCGAAAAATTGTTGACCGGGGAGGGTCGTCAGCGCAAAAATTCGTTGAGCGGGGGGGGGGGGGGGTCGGGTCGTCAGCACGAAAGAGTCATTGAGCGGAGGAGAGGGGTAAATCACGTCTTTCCGGAGCAAAAATCACAACCTCCCGGAACGGTTTGGGGGCGGGGGCAAAAACACACGTTTGCCTACCGATTTTTCGTTGGAGGGGGGAATTAGGGCATTCCAAGACAGATCGACCAAAATACCTCGAAAAAGCACCATACATCTCATATTTCGATAAAACTACGTGGTGGGGGTTATCGGGGCTGTAGATTCACACTGTGAACTTTCCAGCCCCGTCCGTCAAATGGTTTTCGAGTTACAGCCTCGGGCAACTTTGTAATGTCAAGCAAAACTCTCATTTTCAGCGGGCAATTTCTCCCATCTAAATCATGCGAGTCATATAATGCTATATATCATCAGAATCATCAGTAAAAATAGATTATTATGATACAAACATTTTTGGAAAATTCGAAAATTTTGGAATTTCAACGCGTGATCTCAGGTTAAATCACGTGATTTTATAATGTGGCCATTTAAAATTCGGAATTTTGTCCACGCCAGAATCGACATCTATACCTAAGCCTTTGATGTTTAAAAATTGTGATAGTTTTTTTCTCCCAATATTTTATTTATATTTGTGTATTTGGAAAAATCATGATCACCAGCACAGCACGTCTAGAGAGCTCAAATAAACGGAATTATGCTTATCTCGTCGACCTGCTTTCAATGATATATAACATCAGCCTTGTAGTCGCTCTGTGACCTCAAGGTCACGTGACCAGAGGCCACCCGGGGCAGCCCACGTCAGATCGGCCAAACCATAAAATCCTACTTCTCGTATTTCGATTGAACTAGGTGTCGGGGGTCATCTGGGCTGTAGATTCACGCTGTAAAATTGTAAGTCCCGTCCGTCGAACGGTTTTCGAGTTGTAGCCTCAGGCATCTCTTTCATGTCGCCCAAAGCTTTAATTTTCTTCGGGCGATATCTCCCATATACATAATTCGAATTATATAAACCACAGATAAGAGGAGACCTGGATTTGACACGAAATATTTGGCCTCTTATTTTAGAGCCGAAATTTGAAACGGAACTGTTAAAGGAAATAGTTCACCTTGGAAAATGTTTCCCAAACACGATTTGATTATATTTGTTAATACAATTGATTTTTATATTGTCAAAAATGGCCTTATATCGCGCCGATTCAGGGCAGAAAGCCGTAAATTATTATTGTTCCTTAAAACTATATGCATACTCTCTCAGTCAGAGTCCTGACGCCAAGCCAATTTAAAAAATGGTTCAGCCAATCAGATTCGAAAGTAGTCGCTTAAGGATAGACTCGCATTAGAGATGTGCCAACCGGCGACAGGCGGTTCACTTGCTAGCACCAGCTGCAAGCTGATTGGCTGATGGTATAGCCTCTGCCCGGGCTAGATCCAGCACCACATTTGTTTCGCCAGCACCACATTCCTTCGCCAAAAAATCAAATATATTCGGCTGGAGTCTTTTCAGTCAAGAAAACTTGCAGATGGGGGTTTCCCAACAAGGGCTACAAAACTGTTATCTCAGTTTAAAACTAATGTTGAAGGTGAACTATTTCCTTTAACCCGCGCCGTGCCGGTCCTGGGTGCCACCTTCGCCGTGCCGAGGGGGGGGGGGGGCCGTTTCGACGCCCCCTCTGACTCGGCTTCTATGGGACGTAGATAAAAACCAAAGACACTGTTCCAAAGCCCGTCAAAATGCATTTTGAAACTATTTCAAGCAATGTTTTCTCAGGTCAATATTGAAGTCACCTGAGGTCATCAAGGGTCAGATTTTAAAGTTTTAGGACTTCGCTCCAAAAATTCCCAGATAGCACAGGAATTGTGATAGCTACGAACAAACGCAAAAAAGCAATGAAAAGCTATTTAAAAATTAAATCTGAATGGTGCCCTCAGTTTTGCATTCAGGTAAATAATTTAGGCTCCAGAGATCATCAAATATCAAACAGGCTATTTCTTTTTAGCAAAACAGTTTTCACAAATATCTTTTTACCTAACAAAGATAGGGAAATAATTTTGACGCCTTCGTGTTTGTCTCGTCAAGGCTCTTCGTATCATATGCATGAGGACCAGGTTAGGTCAACCAAAAAAAAATACCCCAGGTCAAGGTCAAGTGGTAACCCAATTTGGTCATGTTGCACATTGGGAGACGTGCCTCGACGAGACAAACACAGTGGTGCCAGTTTCACTTCTCTATCTTGATTTTGTCGAGAGTTATTGGCAAAACAAAAATGTTGGTGACCTCAGGTGACCTCATCTGACCCTCTAGTGGTCATTGAACAAAAATTTAACCTGGAACTTCAAGAATTGCCTATGATGACATGATCCAGAAGGAATTGGGCTGATATATTTCGTATCCTCATAAAAGGAAGCATTTTATTATTTCCCATTGACTTATAAAGGGGAGGTCACGAAATTGACCCGACCTTAGGTCACCGATATTCAAAATCCGAGATAAACGTATTGTAGGTACTATTGCTCTTATCAAATCCAATAAGTACGAAATAGATCGGCCAAACACTGTGGCTGTGGTGCGACCGGAAACATTTTTGGAGGTGGGGTCACGTGACCTGGTCTGGTGACCTGAACTGAGAAGACCAGAGGTCTTTTTTGAACATAATGTGCGCAATTGATGCCCGAACAGCTGTGCCAAAAACGGCGGCGCTGCGCGCCGCCGTTTTTTCGCTATCCTCGAAAAACCTTAGGGGGAGCCTCAACGCCCCCCACCCCCGGGCACGGCGCGGGTTAAGCTGATACACTTTTATGTCTCGGCTCGTGAAAATGCGAGTCCAGCACCGTCGTTTACTGCTGTGCTTAAAATAACAGGCCGAATATTTCGTGTCAAATCCAGGTCTGCTGTTATCTGTGTATAAACATATGTATCATCAGATCATTAACCACAAATTAATTTAATGTAATCTTTTTTTGAGAACTCGAATGGAAAAGGGTCCAAATTTTGGCATGTGTCCTCAGGTCAGGTCACGTGATTTCGTTATGTTCTCAGTTAAAATTCGTGATTTGTCTTAGGTGGAATATGAGGGTGCAGGCCTTTTTAATTTAGTGACAACCTATTCCGCTCAGTGATCAAGATCACGTGACGACATTCAATATTTCGCCGATAGAGGCGTCTGTGGGTCCTCAAGACAAATCTTATCATCCCTATTTCCAGACTGAGAATGTTATAACAATAGCTAAAAGCGTTTTCCAGAGATAAAAATGCTCAACTTTGCCAAATAAAGCGAAAATTCCAGCAAATTATCTATTGTTTAATCAAGCCAGGTTATTTGGGAAATCAACCTCAAGGTCACGGAGTGACCTGCTGGGGTCATGCTATGCATCATTGAATGCATCTCAACGAGACACATATAATGCCGTTGAGTTAAGCTCTCTAGCATAATTGTGTGCGAAGTTATTACCAAAGACGTGCTGGTGATCATGATTTTTCCAAAGAAGAAAAAAAATTAGAGGAAAAACCTAGGTCGAATTTTCTTACCATCGAAGGCCAATGTATCGAAGTCGATTCTGGCAATACAAAAACCGGATCTTAAAAGGCCACATTATAAAATCACGTGATCACCGATATGTCTAAGATCACATGTAAAAATTCCCAAATTTGCGCGGTTTCGAAAGAATTTCAAATTAATATATTGTTCCTGACGATTCTGATGATATATAGGGTTATATGACTCGCATGATTTAGATGGGAGATATTGCCCTCTGAAAATTAGAGTTTTGCACGACAACAAAGTTGCCAAACTCGAAAACCGTTTGACGGACGGAGCTGACAATTTCAAGTGAATCTACGGCCCAGATAACATGGATCAAAATAAAATACTTCACTGCAACAATAGAGCTGCTAGACATGAAACATATCAGTAAGTATTGTCTGGAAATGATTTTTTTAATGCAAATAACCATTTTACTCAGATTCAAGATGTTACGGGATTTTCAAGTCGGGATTTTTCGTTTTTTTTGGAGGGGGCAAAAAGATACGTTTGCCTACCGATTTTTCGTTTAGAGGGGGGGGGGGGCAATTGCCCATTTTGCCCAACCGTAGATCCGCCACTGGTGGGTCTTGCACCCTACCACCCGATGACGTAATTCCATTTTTCAACGGCAGAATTTAGTGGCGAATGTTTAACGTGCTCGAAGTTGGAACACGGTCCGCCCAGATCCTGATTTCATCTTCTGACCTGTTTGCGGCCGCTGCCACCGACCGCAGGTCATCTCGGTCAGGAGCGAATACCGAGCGTAGAAGCGACTCGAATCCACCTTGCCAGGCTGGATGAATTTCTTGCCCGACGGAAAGAAACTGCACATTAGCAAACAAATTAAAGAGCAGGGACGAGCGAGCGTCTGGAAGTGTGCCAAAAACATAGTGGGGAGTAAGAGGCCTAGCGCACAGGTGCTGCCATCTGCTTCCGCCGATACCCTGAACGACTTTTTGTCGAAGTGGGGCCTAGGGTGGCGGCGGAACTGGCAAGCTACGGCCCGGCTCCCTCACTCCCCACTCGCTTACCGAGAGTGGGGACGTGTGCCTTCTCACCTCACCCCATCAGTCTTAAATCGCTGCATAATATCATGTTCAGTATGCGAAATTCTTCTGCACGCGGCGATGATGGAATTTGCATTCGCGTCTTGAAACTTGCATTTAATACCATTGGCCATGTACTGCTCCATATCATTAACCTTTGCATCACCACCTCCGACATCCCCGTCCTCTGGAAACACTCAATCGTCCACCCGATTTACAAGTCGGGCGATCCCTCTGACCCCTCAAACTTCCGTCCCATTTCTATACTTCCGGTTATTTCCAAAATAGTTGAGCGGGCGGTCCAACGTCAGCTCTACTACTACCTATCCGCTAACCACCTACTCTCACCCACCCAGCACGGGTTTCGCCCGCGGCATTCCACTGAGACGGCTCTCACCTGCATTTCTGATGAAATATTTTTGGCTTTTGACACTGGCAAAATTTCACTTCTTTGTCTCATAGATTTAAGTAAATGTTTTGATGTCATTGACCACGACAAACTTCTCTTCAAGCTCCAGACTCTCGGCATTAATACTACTTGGTTTCAAAACTATTTAAATGGTCATACCCAGAGTGTTAGCTATACCGGCTCAGACGGAAAATTCCAAATTTCTTGCCCTCGAGCTATCAATCAGGGAGTATTCCAAGGTTCGTCCCTCGGCCCTATCCTCTTTTGCGCTTTTGCCAATGACCTGAGTCTCCATGTAGCCGATGCATTCGTAGTGCAGTACGCTGACGACACTCAGGTCTTAGTCTCAGAACCCAAATCTTGCCTGCCAGCGCTTATCGCTCGCATGGAATCTGCTCTATCTTCTCTTGGCGGCTATTTTCACAGCAACGGCCTCAAAGTTAACGTAACCAAGTTCGAGCTTCTCACACTCGGAACCCGACAAAATTTGCGCTCACTTCCGTCCTTTACGGTTAACTTCCGCGGTACTTCCCTGACCCCCACTACTCAAGTAAAAAACCTTGGAGTTATCTTTGATCAGCATCTCTCGTGGGACCCTCATGTGACTGCCGTCTCACGTAAATGCTGCGGCATCCTGACTGGCCTGTCCCACCTCAGACACTACCTTCCACCCGAAACCCTCCCGGAAATCGTCAACGCCCTCGTGATCTCCCACATCCGATACTGTCTGGTTGTTTACGGCAACGGCTCCGCCAAAAATCACCTTCGCATCGAGAAGGTTATTAACTTTGCGGCTCGAGTCATCTCGGGAAAACGTAAATATGACCACGTATCGGGTGTGCGTGATTCACTTCGGTGGCTTGACGCTCCTAGTCTCTCCCACTATCAAACCCTGTGCCTGCTCCAGAAAATCCGTAGTACCGGCCAGCCGGAATCACTCGCAGACCTGTTTACTGCCAATCGTGAACGGCCCGATCGCGGTAGGTGTACTAGGCAGGACGATCAGCTGTTTGTGCCTGGGGCGCGTACTGAGGCCGGGAAAAGGAGATTCGGGTATCGAGCCGCCCACATGATGAACTCACTGCCTCCGGATTTCCCTACGATGTCTGTGGGACGGTTTAGGAGGGCGCTCAAGGTCGAGCTGCTCACATCGAACCATGTTACCTGATCTGACTGTGATAAGTGTCGTACGCTGTGCTGTGTGTCATGTGTCATGTCTAGATTAGTTCATTTTAAAAGAGTGATTTATTTTTATCCGTTTGTTCGCCCTATTTACAACTGACTGAAAACCGTAATAGCCACTGTTTTTGTGGATGGTTTGCTTTTGGTACAATACAATACAATACGGTTTACCAACTGAGCTGCGTGGGCGTAGATGAAGTGTGAGGTCACCAAAAATAACTTATCACCATTTCTAGAGTGGAAATAATTTTACGGCTCCCCAGTGGCGGATCTACATAAGATCTACATAGGCAATTGCCCCCCCCCAAAAAAAAAAAGATAGGCAAACGTGTGGTTTTGCCCCCCCCCCCCCCCGCAACCGTTCTGGGAGGTTGTGATTTTTGTTCCGGGAAGTCATATATCCCCCCCCGCCAACGACTCTTCTCTTTCGTGCTAGCGACCCGACGCCCCCAACCCCCTCCCCCGTCAACAACTTTTCGCTGATGAAACGGAGCGAAGTTTCCCCTCCCAAAAACAAAACTTGAAACCTGGACCCGCCACTGAGGCTGCCCCTCCCCCCACACACACTTTTCAAAACGTTCCTACGCCTATGTGACCTGGTGACATTAGGGGGTGTTCAAAACAAGATTCCTTTACTAATAAGGTTTACCCAGGAGGGAGAAACGACTCCCGGTATGATGTCAGAGCATTTGGCATCAATATTTTGCAATAAGGTAGCAAATAAACAAAGGCATGTATGGCGCGTCGATTCTCGTCATTTATTTATCTTCAGGAATATCGACATACTTGGGGCATGTCAGGGGCGGATCCAGGACAATTTTCGGGGCGGGGTCACATCAGACGTCAAGGGGCTCCCGAGCTGAAAGGGGCCCCGAACGTTTTTGCCGGTCTGAAAGGGCCTCCAGTCGGTCAGAGAGTGTAATTTCAGGTATGGTGAAGCCCTTGACAAGCAAAAGAGGGGCCTCGTCAGGTCTGAAAGTCACATACCGGTCTGAGAAGACCCTTTTCTGGCCTGAGAGGGCCCTATGCCAGTCTTGTAGGGCCCTTGCAAGACTTGTGTGCGCCCTATACTGGTCTGAGAGGACCATTGGTAGGTCTGAAAGGGACCTCGGTCATTCTGAGAGGGTCCTGTGCCAGTGTGAGATGGCCCTAAGGTCGGTAAGAGAGTTCCATCAGTCTCTTTGAGACTACTACCGGTGGGCCTGAGAGGGCCCTTTCTAAGCCTGATAGGGACCTTGCCAGACTTGAATGGCGCTACGTCCGTTAGAGAGAGGGCCATTGCCAGGCCTGAGAGAGCTCAGACCAGGCCTGATGTTCAGGCGGGCCCAAATGGCTCGCCTGGTGTCCGGTATAGGGTCCTCTGAGGCCTAGTAAGGTACATCGCAGACCGGCTTAGGGCCATCTGAGGACTGGAAAGGGTCCTCTCAAACAGACGCAGGCCCATTTAAATCCCGGAAAGGGCCATCTCTGACTAATGTAGGGCCCAGTCAGGACTGGCACTGGGCCTCTCAAACCAGCATAGGATCCCTCTAAGGCTTGCTAAGGCCCTCTTAGCGGGCGTAGAGCCCTCTCAGACCCGCCCAGGACCCTCGCAAACGACCCCAGGGCCCTTTCAGAACTGGTCAAGGCCCTCGCCGACAGGCGTAGGGGCTCTCTCAGACCCAGCGAGGGCCTATTCAGACCTAACAAGGACACTATCAGACCGACGTAGGGGACAGGCATGCAGCTAGGATTTCCCCCAGGGGGGGGGGTGCCTGACCTGCACAGGGACCTTTTGAACGTCCATGGAGCCCTTGGGTCTTTCAGATAAGGCCTGGTGGCCCTTATCTGAAAATAGGGCCTTTTAAGTTGCTTGTTTGGTAGCATCTGGCAGTAAAAAGATAAATGGATTCCATTTGGTTTAAAACAAATACTATAACATTTTTCCCCTATGGTAAAATAAATCCTTTCTTTCGATTTGCAGGGTTAACTTTAACATTTCCAATTTTCTATTTATACGAATATTTTTGCCACATCAGGTACATTTCGCCAAACAATGACTGAATCTGTGGATCGGATAGTTAGCGCTATATGTACTAAAATTATGCCGTCATCCTTCGTTAAAGTTCGTTCTTACCCTAGGGTATACCCTACGCAGCGAGGTTTCTGCTATGCACACCAATATAGGTACAGACTGAGTGGAAAAGCAATGTAAATTTTACATATTTCACACCATCATGACATGGCCCAGAAAAAAAGTTTTGCTCTGGTGTTTTTCTCACCACCTCTACAGATCGAACGGGTGGCACCACAGGTACCATATCTTGCAGATCACGTACATTTGTACCCGACTTAGCGTTGTGACCCCAAAGAGTTCAACCTGCATACGTAGGGGGTAAAACGCACCAGTGGCGGATCTAGGTTTCGAGTTTGGGGGGCAAAAATTTCGTTCCGTTTTTCAGCGAAAAATTGTTGACCGGGGAGGGTCGTCAGCGCAAAAATTCGTTGAGCGGGGGGGGGGGGGTGTCGGGTCGTCAGCACGAAAGAGTCATTGAGCGGAGGAGAGGGGTAAATCACGTCTTCCCGGAGCAAAAATCACAACCTCCCGGAACGGTTTGGGGGCGGGGGCAAAAACACACGTTTGCCTACCGATTTTTCGTTGGAGGGGGGAATTAGGGCATTCCTAGACAGATCGACCAAAATACCTCGAAAAAGCACCCTACATCTCATATTTCGATAAAACTACGTGGTGGGGGTTATCTAGGCTGTAGATTCACACTGTGAACTTTCCAGCCCCGTCCGTCAAATGGTTTTCGAGTTACAGCCTCGGGCAACTTTGTAATGTCAAGCAAAACTCTAATTTTCAGCGGGCAATTTCTCCCATCTAAATCATGCGAGTCATATAATGCTATATATCATCAGAATCATCAGTAAAAATAGATTATTATGATACAATTTCTTTTGGAAAATTCGAAAATTTTGGAATTTCAACGCGTGATCTCATGTTAAATCACGTGATTTTATAATGTGGCCATTTAAAATTCGGAATTTTGTCCACGCCAGAATCGACATCTATACCTAAGCCTTTGATGTTTAAAAATTGTGATAGTTTTTTTCTCTCAATATTTTATTTATATTTGTGTATTTGGAAAAATCATGATCACCAGCACAGCACGTCTAGAGAGCTCAAATAAACGGAATTATGCTTATCTTGTCGACCTGCTTTCAATGATATATAACATTAGCCTTGTGGTCGCTCTGTGACCTCAGGGTCATGTGACCAGAGGCCACCCGGGGCAGCCCACGTCAGATCGACCAAACCATAACATGCTACTTCTCGTATTTCGATTGAACTAGGTGTCGGGGGTCATCTGGGCCGTAGATTCACGCTGTAAAATGTTAAGCGCCGTCCGTCCAACGGTTTTCACGCTATAGCCTCAGGCATCTCTTTAATGTCGCCAAAAGTTTAATTTTCTTCTGGCGATATCTCCCATATACATAATTCGAATTATATAAACCACAGATAAGAGGAGACCTGGATTTGGCACGAAATTTTCAGCATCTTATTTTAGAGCCGAAATTTGAAACTGAGCTGTTAAAGGAAATAGTTCACCTTTGAAAATGTTTCCCAAACACGATTTGATTATATTTTTAATACAATGTATTTTTATATTGTCAAAAATGGCCTTATATCGCGCTGATTCAGGACAGAAGGCCGTACATTATTATTGTTTCTTAAAACTATATGCATACTCTCGTCAGAGTCCTGACGTCACGCGAATTAAAAACAAATGGTTCAGCCAATCAGATTCGAAAGTAGTCTCTTAAGGATAGGCTCGCATTAGAGATGTGCCAACCGGCGGCGGGCGGTGCACTTGCTAGCACCAGCTGTAAGCTGATTAGCTGATGGTATAGCCTCTGCCCGGGCTAGATCCAGCACCACATTCTTTCGCCAGCACCGCATTTCTTCGCCAAAAAAATCAAATATATTCGGCTGGAGTCTTTTCAGTCAAGAAAACTTGCAGATTTTCCCAACACGGGCTACAAAACTGTTATCTCAGTTTAAAACTAATGCTGAAGGTGAACTATTTCCTTTAACCCGCGCCGTGCCGGTGCTCGGTGCCCCCTTCGCCGTGCCGGGGGGGGGGGGCGTTTCGACGCCCGACGCCCGACGTCCGACGCCCCAATCTAACTCGGCTTCTATGGGACGTAGACTGTCTAGACAAAAACCGAAGACACTGTTCGAAAGCCCGTCAGAATGTATTTTGAAACTATTTCGGGCAAAATTTTTATCAGGTCAATATTGAGGTCACCAGAGGTCATCAAGGGTCAGATTTTAAAGTTTTAGGACTTCGCTCCAGAAATTCCCAGATAGCACAGGAATTGTGATAGCTAGGAACAAACGGAAAAAAGCAATGGAAAGGTATGCAAAATGCAGTGTGCATGGTATCCTCAGATTTGAGTTCAGCAGAATAGTATAGGCTCCAGAGCTCATAAAATGTCAAAGAGGCTATTTTTTAGCAAAACAGTTTTCACAAATATATTTTTACCTAACAAAGATAGGGAAATAATTTTGACGCCATCGTGTTTGTCTCGTCAAGACGCTTCGTATCATATGCATTATGACCAGATTAGGTCAACTAAAAAATTGACCTCAGGTGAAAGTCAAATGGTAACCCAATTAGGTCATGTTTCATATTGGGAGACGTGCCTCGACGAGACAAACACAGTGGTGCCAGTTTCACTTATCTATCTTGATTTTGTCGAGAGTTATTGGCAAAACAAAAATGTTGGTGACCTCAGGTGACCTCATCTGACCCTCTAGGGGTCATTGAACAAAAATTGAACCTGGAACTTCAAGAATTGCCTATGATGACATGATCCAGAAGGAATTGGGCTGATATAATTGGTATCCTCATAAAAGGAAGCATTTGATTATTTCCCCATTGACTTATAAAGGGGAGGTCACGAAATTGACCCGACCTTAGGTCACCGATATTCAAAATCCGAGATAAACGTATTGTATGTACTATTGCTCTTATCAAATCCAGTAAGTACGAAATCGATCGGCCAAACACTGTGGCTGTGGTGCGACC
Source organism: Chirona hameri (assembly GCA_036785665.1). Taxonomy (NCBI): domain Eukaryota; kingdom Metazoa; phylum Arthropoda; class Thecostraca; order Balanomorpha; family Balanidae; genus Chirona; species Chirona hameri. The sequence continues at coordinate 34,782 of JAXIVJ010004063.1, forward strand.
GGAAACATTTTTGGAGGTGGGGTCACGTGACCTGGTCTGGTGACCTGACCTGAGAAGACCAGAGGTATTTTTTTTAACATAATGTGCGCAATTGATGTCCGAACAGCTGTGCCAAAAACGGCGGCGCGTAGCGCCGCCATTTTTTCGCTATCCTCGAAAAACCTTAGGGGGAGCCTCAACGCCCCCCACCCCCCGCACGGCACGGGTTAACCCGGCAGTCACTGGGGTATATTCTGTAACACGACTCATTGGGGGGAGGGGGTTAGCCCCCCTGGTATCTTCAGAACCAATGATCGCAGCGGGACGCGCAAGGCGGCATTCGAAAGCGCTCAATAAGAGAAGCCTAACGCAAACTTTAAAAACAAATCAAATTAAGGTCACATGTCAGGTCACGGTCAAGTCAAACGTCAAAATCGAGGTATTTGAGTTTATGGACAATACTTGCCATCCATGGCCTTCGATTGCGCCTATAATCACCCAAAGTGCTGTCAAAGGTATGATACATATCCCACATGAGCTAAAGTGAGATTGTTGGAAAAGATCAAGGTCAAGGTCAGGTCAGAGAAGGTCACTACACACAAAATATCTACGAAAGCCATGCAGCACATGGTTTATGGATACTTTTACGCGTAGAATTCGATAGTAGTAGTCATTTTACCACCAGACTTCATTTACGTGAAGTTAGTGTCAAGTTCAGGTCAAGTTCAGGTCACTGAAGGTCAAAATTTGAAATTGATAAATCGAAATAAAAAAGCATGTTTCTATATCAGTTTAATGTAAAGAAAATAGTGCTGGCATTTATTTGTCTGTATCCGGTCAATAAAATCCAACAAACGCAATTAAAAAATATGACGTCATGATTTACCCATACTTTATATGCCATGAAAACCAAAAAAAGATAATATCATTTTGAAATTTGGTATGGTAGTTGCCCATATGTTGTTATATGATATATATTCCGTTTTTTTCAATATCTTTGAAAAATTTGATTTTGTGAGCATTTTTCAAAACAAGTTTTTTTACAATTTTGGGGTCAAAACCCAAATGTTTTTAAATTTCGAGATAGCCGGTTTGTAGCCCTTGCAATGTTCTACCTTTTAGCGTTTTTCGATTGCATTTTGCTTCATATGCGGCATTTGTACGGCCTGGCAAAATATAGCCGATTTTGGTGTCAAAATCGTGTTTAGTGACGTCACTAAATTCACTATATCTCAACAACAAAAATCTGACGAAATTTTTTATTTTTCTCATAAGGTGTTGAAATGATGCCCGGATAGGTACTGAAAGTTTGGCGTCGATATCTGCATTAGTTATTGAGATATTCCTAATATTCCTAAGGGGGGGGGGGGGGGGGGGGGGCTAACCCCCCCCCCCCCCCCCAGTGACTCGCGGGTTAAGCTGATACACTTTTATGTCTCGGCTCGTGAAAATGCGAGTCCAGCACCGTCGTTTACTGCTGTGCTTAAAATAACAGGCCGAATATTTCGTGTCAAATCCAGGTCTGCTGTTATCTGTGTATAAACATATGTATCATCAGATCATTAACCACAAATTAATTTAATGTAATCTTTTTTTTAGAACTCGAATGAAAAAGGGTCGAAATTTTGGCATGTGTCCTCAGGTCAGGTCACGTGATTTTGTTATGTTCTCAGTTAAAATTCGTGATTTGTCTTAGGTGGAATAGGAGGGTGCAAGCCCTTTGAATCACGTGACAACCTATTCCGCTCAGTGATCAAAATCACGTGATGACATAATTCAATATTTCGCCGATAGAGGCGTCTGTGGGTCCTCAAGACAAATTTTATCATCGCTATTTCCAGACTGAGAATGTTATAACAATAGCTAAAAGCGTTTTCCAGAGATAAAACATGTTCAACTTTGCCAAATAAAGCGAAAATTCCAACAAACTATCTATTGTATACTCAAAGCCAGATCATTTGGGAAATCAACCTCAAGGTCACGGAGTGACCTGCTGGGGTCATGATATGCATCATTGAATGCATCTCAACGAGACACATATAATGCCGTTGAGTTAAGCTCTCTAGCACAATTGTGTACATAGTTATTACCAAAGACATGAAAGGTGATCATGATTTTTCAAAGAAAGAAAAATATTTAGAGGAAAAACCTAGGTCCATTTTTTTACCATCATTTTTTTGCCAATGTATCGAAGTCGATTCTGGCAATAAAAAAAAAAACGCATTTTAAAAGGCCACATTATAAAATCACGTGATCTGAGGTCTAAGATCACATGTCAATATTCCCAAATTTGCGTAGTTTCGAGAGATAAAAAACACATTAATATATTGTTCCTGACAATTCTGATGATTACGAGCGAGCGCGAAACGCTCGCTCGTCCTTCCGTGGTATATGGAAAAAGTATTATTATGAGCGGCCCGGCCCGACCCGACCCGACCCGAACCGTGGCGACGCTTTTGAGAAGCTCATATCTCTGCAACCACACGTCCGATTGACAAGCTGGCTTCTTTGCTGAGCAGCCCCATCTAACCTACCCTGTTTGAGACCAGTGCCGACTCATGTGGGTGCCTACAACTGCGCTTGGCGCGTGCCGCGTGAGGGGTGTTGAAAAGGGTTTTCTCGCAAGAACTCTGCAACGGCTGAGCCGATTGTGTGCAAATTTGGTGTGTGGTTAGGGACCCCTCATCCGCCAGTTTCCCATAAGTTAGGGGTAGGGTGCCTCTGCACGTGCGCACGTGCACACCACAATTATGTATCTCAGGAACGGCTGAGCCGATTGTGTTAGAATTTGGTGCATGGTAAGGGTTCTCTCAGCCGCCGCCTTTCCACAAGTCAGGGGCACGTGCACACCCCTATTCTATATCGTGCGCACGTGCACACCCCTATTATATATCTCTGGAACGGCTGAGCCGATTGTGTTCAAATTTGGTGTGGGGTTAGGGACCTCTCAGCCCCACTTTCCTATGAGTCAAAGGTGGGTGCCTCTGCACGTGCGCACCCTTTTTTGTATCTCAGAAACTATTTGCCCAATCAAGTTGAAATGTCCCATACATTTCCTTCGCGCTCGCTCGTTCATCGCCAACTACGGCCCCATACTGGTATCTCCCATCTAAATCATGCGAATCAGGTTTATATGACTCGCATGATTTAGATGGGAGATATTGCCCTCTGAAAATTAGAGTTTTGCACAACAAAGTTGCCAAACTCGAAAACCGTTTGACGGACGGAGCTGACAATTTCATGTGAATCTACGGCACAGATAACATGGATCAAAATAAAATGCTTACTGCAACAATAGAGTTGCTAGACATGAAACATTTTTTTTTATTTGAGCTCTCTAGACAGACATGACAACAAAGCTAGACAACAACAGACATGTATTGTCTGAACATGTTTTTTGTTTGTTGTAAAATACAAATAACCATTTTACTCAGATTCAAGATGTTTCGGTATTTTCATGTCGGATTTTTTTTTGGAGGGGGCAAAAACATACGTTTGCCTACCGATTTTTCGTTTGGGGGTGGGGGCAATTGCCCATTTTGCCCAACCGTAGAGCCGCCACTGTTAAGCAGTAAGCTCACATTGACATCTATGAACCAAACGATTCAGTTAGCTGATTCAGTTTCTTCAATGTAAATGTTGCCGGATTCTGCATTTTCTTCATTGATTTTTTTGTTGGGTTGGCATAACACCTGTGGGCTGGGACTGAGGGTCCCAATTTGGGAGGAACAGTGAATCCCATAGCTACAGGCTACACAGATGAATAATAACATTCAAGTCATAGAGATGAAGATCTAATAATTCATCTGATTTGAAGGGTGGGTATTAACCCTATTTGTAACAGGCTCCTGGCTACCCCTATTTGTAACAGGGGGGGGGGGGGATTCCGCCCCCCCGGAGATCTCGAGATCTACCCGTCCGATTTTCAAAAATGAAAAGGTGTTTGGTTCCCCTCAACACGATCTACATTTATAAATAATAAACAAATCTAAATTTTGGATAGGGGGGAAACAGGGGGGCAAAAACGACAAATTTTAGTGGTATTTTTGATTCAACATAGCTTTCATGTTTATCGACCGATTTTAACACAACTAATAGGAATCAATAGAGATTGAATCGAAAATTGATATATGACGGTGACGTTTGAAAATTCAAAAATCATAGGCGTGTGCAGGTCACTCAATATGGGGGTGAAGTAAATGCGTAATAAAACCATTTTTTGATGTTGTTTTTTGATAAATGAAATGGTACGTGATTGATACATTAAAAAACAGTTATAAATCATATTTTTTGCCATAGGCGGTACCAGGTTAGTGAAAAAGGGGGGTAAAATTGGGCAAAATATTAACCGCAGACAAGTTGCTACCCAGCACTATAAATATATTACTGATCATAGATAGTTCCTTTTTGCATGCTGTACTTCATCATAGGCGTATCCAGGATCCAAACTAGGGCGGCGCAAGACCTTTTGATAAGTATATTATCCGCTATTATGATACTAACTAGTCAACAGTGACTATTTCACTTACAACTTCAATTAACATTGCTTACCCCCCTTTTTACCCTACCTGGACTCGCCTATTATCTTATAATCGTTCGTAGAGTAGCCTGTGGTGCGTGTTTCATCCGAAAACTGCAGTATGTTATGTCATTGTACGCCCATGCCTCTTAGTTTCCTTGCAATAATATGACCCCCTTTCTTCCATTCCTGAGCGCGCCTCTGCAAAAAATGACTTTATTCCCTTTTCTGGTCTCATATGTGCATATATTATTATAAGCTAAACGTATATTGCGCCGTTATCGCTGGCATATCGTCATCACCATGCCAGTCACCCCCCTTTTAATGTTCCTGAACACGCCCCTGAAACTCTATATGTAATAAATTATGCAAATAATGGAAGCAGAAGCTATCTTTTACATCTTGATAGCTATAAATGCCCCTTACATTGCTCTATTGGCTTCCCGCCAAGCATTGAATACTTCCTGGAAACCCCCCCTATTCAAGCCCCTGAAACCGCCTCCGCCATGCAATTTTGCATGATATTTCATTAACATCATCTAATTTGCACTTTTTGCAATCACGGTAAGCCGATGTAACTCCTTCATACTTGATGCAGTTAGGAAGAAACCGTGAAGATCGCATTTCCGTATTTTCGCCAAATGTCGCCTCCGAACCCACCCAAAACTGTGCCCTGGAACCGCCTCTGTTCAAGTTAAGAACTCAAAATTTTGACTCCAAATCCGGAGTTCAATTCTATGAAAAGTCCCAAAATTTCATGAGCCTGCTCCCAGCCGTTCTGGAGATATCTGCGAAAAACATGAGGGGGGGGGCGGAATCCGCCCCCTGTTACAAATAGGGTTAATGGCTGTGGCTGCTGCATGCTCTTGCTTTGATTCAAGCTTGGCTTGGCACTTTGCTTGGCACGCTTTATGTAGGCATGTTAAAGTATTTGCTGAAAACATTGTTACTTCACAGTTCATATGTGTTTATAACTGCCAGACTAATGATTGTGATCACTGATGTCGGACACACCGCACACTGCACATCAATATTGATCTGAGTCTCTAGTTACTAGTTAGTTAATAACTTCCCTTCTTCACCAACAATAGAAACTTATACTAAGCATTTTGATAGGTCATCTGTTCCACATTAGCCAATATATTTGTTCAATGTTGTGATTTGTGAAAAGGAAATTGATGTGACATCAAGCTATATAAAGTTACAGTTTATATTATCTTTTAAAGCAACACCTTTTTCAGAAGTGAAAATAAGATCCATGGGAGCCTCCGCAGAGTTTTCAGTGGCCATCATCGACACACAAGAAAGTGGGAAAGCGGGGCAAAGTCCGGGAGGAAACAAGAAAGCTGGCGAGGGAGCACCTTAGACAGTACAACTGGGTGGCCTTCTCTCAGTCTGCGGGAGGCATGTTGTGCAGGTTCTGTGTGCTGTTCGGAAAGCGGGTGTGTGTGGTAGGTTCTGCAAGTTGTGGCCAGTCTGCGGGGAAGTTTGTGTCTACCCCCTGTAACAAATACAACAAACTCACCGGCGAGAAACATGGTGTCCTGAACGGCCACAGCAAGACGGAGTAAAACAAGCAGGCCGTGGAAGCAGCGATATTTGCTTTTGACTAGCGTGTGATTGTGTTTGTATGACTGGTGTTGTGTGAAGTTGTGTATATGTGCGTTTGTGTTCCATGTTCATACCACATTCCTTTAGTTTTATATTACAATGGCGTGAAGCAGTAATAGCCGCAAGTACATTGCGGAATGCTTTAATAAACAGTCTGAGTCTGAGTCTGAAGAACCAGACACACCCAATTTTACCTCTTCTGTCGCTTTCAAACAATTTTTTTTTTGTAGCTGAGTTCATGCTGAGTCTGATCTTGACTAGTTGGAAATGCTAAAAATTGTGAGACCTCTACTCATATAGCACCCATAAAATTAACCGGGATAAGTACCTAAGCATGGTGCAAAATGGGTGTCAGATTTAAAATTGGTACCTGAAATTACTTGAGTCTGGATATGACCTGAGGTCAAAGTAGCCATCCCAAGCTATAGTAATTCTCTGTCTCCTCGATTTATCCAAGTGCTTCGATGTCATCGACCATTCTATGCTCCTCTCTAAACTACGTACATATAACATCGATCCCACCTGGTTTACATCATACCTCTGCGGTCACACTCAGTCTGTCTGTACGGCTGATGGGAGTGGGAACCTTCATTTCTCCAGGCCTCTCCCCAACTCTATCGGAGTTTTTCAAGGCTCGTCTCTTGGGCCTTTACTTTTTCAAATATTCTCTAACGATATGTGCCTGTTCGCGGGGGATTCTCATGTGGTCCAGTACGCTGATGATACTCAAATTTTGTTATCCGGCAAAAAACACCAACTCAATGATCTGGTCAGTAAATTGGAGGACACCCTGAGTGCACTTGATACCTGGTTTCACTCTCATGGTCTCAAAGTAAATACAAGCAAGACCGAATTAATAGTGTTCGGATCCCGCCAAAATTGTCGCGACCTTTACCCTGTTGCTGTTCAGTTCCGCGAAGACATAGTACAAGAGAGCCCATACGTCAAAAATTTAGGTGTTCTGTTTGATAAGCACTTCACATGGGACTCACACGTGTCTTCCCTGGTAAAAAAATGTAGTGGTATCCTCATTGGGCTATCGCACGTGCGGCACAGCATCCCCCGCGAGCTGTTGCCACTTCTTGTAAATGCCTTGGTCGTTTCACACGTTCGGTACTGTTTAGCAGTATTTGGCAATGGCTCGCAGAGGAACATACAACGCCTTGACAAAATTCTAAATTTTGCCCTTCGTGTCATATCTGGCAAACGTAAATTTGATCACATCTCTGACGTGCGAGCTGAGCTTGGCTGGCCCACTGCCCAGCAGCTATACAGACAGCACTCCCTAAATCTACTACACAAAATTCGAAACACCGGGGAACCACAGGCTCTTGCTTCCCAGCTTCATGTCAATTCTGATCTCCGCTCCCGCTCTACGCGACAGAACTCTGACCTGGCCCTTCCACGCGTTAGGACAGAGGCTGGCAAGCGCCGATTTCTATATCATGTTGTGCAAAATTACAATGAGCTGCCTTTAGCGACACGTCACTCAGCCATGCCCGCATTCAAAAGAGCGATACAGAACATGCCTCAACCAGAGTAGCCTGATGTATATAACGTAATGTGCGTGTGAGAGCATTGCAGTGTATGTGATGTAATGTGTATGTGAGAGTATTGAAGTATGTGCTGTATGAGAGTATGTGCTGTAGTGAAACTGTCTTCATTTTATATTAGGATGAGTGTATCATTCGTGTTGTCCATGCTTGTATGTGGCTCCGGAATAGCCCGCTTCGGCGTGGATGGGGTCCAACGTCAAATACAAATTTAACATAACCTTGACAATGAAAAAGATTAGCTTTACCTAGAAATTCACAAAGTGTGAATTTTATTTAGCTAAATGTTTACAGGGAAAAGGAAAACAACGACACCCAAGTCCCAGTCACAATTCCTCAAAAATTGTCGAAATGCGTTCCACGCACGCTATTCAGCGCTATAAACTTTGGCGCCAAAACGCGACGTTTTTTAACTTACGTTAGTTGCAGGAATCGCTCCAGATCGAAAATAGCGCCACACCCGCCACGCATATTTGGAAATGTCGAATATAAGGTCAAGGCCCATCATACTTAGGGACAGTGGCGTACCGAGTATCAACTATCAGGTCATGCAGGTCATGACCTGGTCTTTTGGACCCGAGGCGATTATGTAAAGCTAGCGCCCCTCCGATTAGTTACGACGCCCCTCTGGCCAGTGACGGCGCCCCCGGCCAGTGAGGGCGCCCCTGCCATAGACGGCGCCTCTCCGACCCGTGACAGCGCCCCTCCGGCCAGTGACCACGCCCCTCACACATAAGACAGGACATACACAGACAGGGCACACATAAGACAGGCCAGCCACAGACAGGACACACATAAGACAGGACAGACACAGACAGGGTACACAAAAGACAGGACAGACACAGACAGGGCACATACAAGTCAGGACATACACAGACAGGGCACACATAAGACAGGACAGACACAGACAGGGCACACATAAGACAGGACAGCCACATACAGGACACACATAAGACAGGACAGACACAGACAGGACACACAGAAGACAGGACAGACACAGACAGGGTACACATACGACAGGACAGACACAGACAGGACACACCTAAGACAGGACAGACACAGACAGGGCACACATAATACAGGACAGTCACAGACAGGGCACACACAAGACAGAACAGACACAAACGGGACACATAAGACAGGACAGACACAGACAGGACACACCTAAGACAGGACAGACACAGACAGGGCACACATAAGACAGGACAGACACAGACAGGGCACACATAAGACAGGACAGACAGACAGGGCACACATAAGGCAGGACAGACACAGACGGGACACACCTAAGACAGGACAGACACAGACAGTACACACATAAGACAGGACAGACACAGACAGCGCACACATAAGACAGGACAGCCACAGACAGGACACACATAAGACAGGACAGACACAGACAGGGTACACAAAAGACAGGACAGACACAGACAGGGCACATATAAGTCAGGACATACACAGACAGGGCACACATAAGACAGGACAGACACAGACAGGGCACACATAAGACAGGACAGCCACATACAGGACACACATAAGACAGGACAGACACAGACAGGACACACAGAAGACAGGACAGACACAGACAGGGCACACACAAGACAGAACAGACACAAAGGGGCACACATAAGGCAGGACAGACACAAACGGGACATATAAGACAGGACAGACACAGACAGGACACACCTAAGACAGGACAGATACAGACAGGGCACACATAAGACAGGACAGACACAGACAGGGCACACATAAGACAGGACAGACAGACAGGGCACACATAAGGCAGGACAGACACAGACGGGACACACCTAAGACAGGACAGACACAGACAGTACACACATAAGACAGGACAGACACAGACAGCGCACACATAAGACAGGACAGACACAGACAGGGCACACATAATACAGGACAGACACAGACAGGGCACACATAAGACAGGACAGACACAGACAGGGCACACACAAGACAGAACAGACACAAACGGAACACATAAGACAGGACAGACACAGACAGAGCACACCTAAGACAGGACAGACACAGACATGGCACACATAAGACAAGACAGACAGACAGGGCACACATAAGACAGGACAGACACAGACGGGACAAACCTAAGACAGGGCAGACACAGACAGTACACACATAAGACAGGACAGACACAGACAGGGCATACATAAGACAGGACAGACACAGACAGGGCACACATAATACAGGTCAGACACCGACAGGGCACACATAAGACAGGACAGACACAGACAGGGCACACATAAAACAGGACAGACACAGACAGGGCACACACAAGACAGAACAGACACAAACGGGACACAAGACAGGACAGACACAGACAGGACACACCTAAGACAGGGCAGACACAGACAGGGCACACATAAGACAGGACAGACACAGACAGGGCACCCATAAGACAGGACAGACACAGACAGGGCACACATAAGACAGAACAGACACAGACAGGGCACACATAAGACAGGACAGACAAAGACAGGACACAGAAGACAGGACAGACAGAGACGGGGCACACATAAGACAGGACAGACACAAATGAGACACACATAAGACAGGACAGACATAGACAGGGCACACATAAGACAGGACAGACACAGACAGGGCACATATAAGACAGGACAGACACAGACAGGGCATACATAAGACAGGACAGACACAGTCAGGGCATACATAGGTCAGGACATACACAGACAGGGTACACATAAGGCAGGACAGACACAGACGGGGCACACATAAGACAGGACAGACACAAATGGGACACACATAAGACAGGACAGACACATACAGGGCACACATAAGACAGGACAGACACAGCCAGGGCACACATAAGACAGGACAGACACAGACAGGACACACATAAGACAGGACAGACACAGACGTGGAACACATAAGATTGGACAGACACAGACAGGGACCCTGTCTGTGTCTGTCCTATCTTATGTGTTCCACGTCTGTGTCTGTCCTGTCTTATGTGTGCCCTGTCGGTGTCTGTCCTGTATTATGTGTACCCTGTCACAGGGTACACATACTACAGGACAGACACCGACAGGGCACACATAACACAGGACAGACACAGACAGGGCACACATAAGACAGGACAGACACAGACAGGGCACACCCAAGACAGAACAGACACAAACGGGACACATAAGACAGGACAGACACAGACAGGGCACACATAAGACAGGACAGACACAGACAGGGCACACATAAGACAGGACAGACACAGACAGGGCACACATAAGACAGGACAGACACAAACAGGGGACACATAAGACAGGACATACAAAGACAGGACACAGAAGACAGGACAGACAGAGACGGGGCACACATAAGACAGGACAGACACAAATGAGACACACATAAGACAGGACAGACATAGACAGGGCACACATAAGACAGGACAGACACACAAAGGGCACACATAAGACAGGACAGACACAGACAGGGCATACATAAGACAGGACAGACACAGTCAGAGCATACACAAGACAGGACAGACACAAATGGGACACACATAAGACAGGACAGACACATACAGGGCACACATAAGACAGGACAGACACAGCCAGGGCACACATAAGACAGGACAGACACAGACAGGACACACATAAGACAGCACAGACACAGACGTGGAACAGATAAGATAGGACAGACACAAATGGGACACACACAAGACAGGACAGACACAGACAGGGCACACATAAGACAGGACAGACACAGACAGGGTACACAGAAGACAGGACATGTGTCTACAGGGCACACATAAGACAGGACATACACAGACAGGGCACACATAAGACAGAACAGACAAAGATAGGACACACAGAAGACAGGACAGACACAGACGGGGCACACATAAGACAGGACAGACACAAATGGGACATACATAAGACAGAACAGACACAGACAGGGCAAACATAAGACAGGACAGACACAGAGAGGGCAAACATAAGACAAGACAGACACAGCAAGGGCACACATAAGACAGGACAGACAGAGACAGGGTACACAAAAGACACGGCAGACACAAACAGGGCACACATAAGACAGGACAGACACAGACAGGGTACACAGGAGACAGGACAGACACAGACAGGGCACACATAAGACAGGACAGACACAGACAGGGCAAACATAAGACAGGACAGACACAGACAGGGCACACATAAGACAGGACAGACGGAGCCAGGGCACACATAAGACAGGAGAGACACAGACAGGGCAGGGCACGCAGCACACAGACAGGGCACACATAAGACAGGACAGACACAGACAGGACACACGTAAGACAGGACAGACACAGACAGGACACACATAAGACAGGACAGACACAGACAGGGCACACATAAGACAGGACAGACACAGACAGGACACACATAAGACAGGACAAACACAGAAAGGGAACACATAAGTCAGGGCATACACAGGCAGGGCACACATAAGACAGGACAGACAAAGACAGGACACAGAAGACAGGACAGACACAGACAGGGCACACATAAGACAGGACAGACACAGACAGGGCACACATAAGACAGGACAGACACAGACAGGGCACACATAATACAGGACAGACACAGACAAGGCACACATAAGTCAGGACATACACAGACAGGGCACACATAAGACAGGACAGACACAGACAGGGCACACACAAGACAGAACAGACACAAACGGGCCACATAAGACAGGACAGACACAGACAGGACACACCTAAGACAGGACATACACATACAGGGCACACATAAGACAAGACAGACAGCCAGGGCACACATAAGACAGGACAGACACAGACAGGACACACCTAAGACAGGACAGACACAGACAGTACACACATAAGACAGGACAGACACAGACAGGGCACACATAAGACAGGACAGACACAGACAGGGCACACATAATACAGGACAGACACACGACAGGGCACACATAAGTCAGGGCATACACTGACAGGGAACACATAAGACAGGACAGACACAGACAGGGCACACACAAGACAGAACAGACACAAACGGGACACATAAGACAGGACAGACACAGACAGGACACACCTAAGACAGGACAGACACAGACAGGGCACACATAAGACAGGACAGACATAAACATGGCACACATAAGACAGGACAGACACAGACAGGGCACACATAAGACAGGACAGACACAGCCAGGGCACACACAAGACAGGACAGACAAAGACAGGACACATAAGACAGGACAGACACAGACGGGGCACACATAAGACAGGACAGACACAAATGGGACACACATAAGCAGGACAGACACAGACAGGGCACACATAAGACAGGATAGACACAGACAGGGCACACATAAGACAGGATAGACACAGACAGGGCACACATAAGACAGGACAGACACAGACTGGGCATACATAAGACAGGACAGACACAGCCAGGGCACACATAAGACAGGACAGACACAGACAGGACACACATAAGACAGGACAGACACAGACGTGGCACACATAAGATAGGACAGACACAAATGGGACACACACAAGACAGGACAGACACAGACAGGGCACACATAAGACAGGACAGACACAGGCAGGGTACACAGAAGACAGGACAACAGACACAAACAGGGCACACATAAGACAGGACAGACACAGACAGGGTACACATAAGACAGGACAGACACAGACAGGGTACACATAAGGCAGGACAGACACAGACAGGGCACACATAAGACAGGACAGACACAGACAGGGCACACATAAGACAGGACAGACACAGACAGGGCACACATAAGACAGGACAGACACAGACAGGGTACACATAAGACAGGACAGACACAGACAGGGTACACATAAGGCAGGACAGACACAGACAGGGCACACATAAGACAGGACAGACACAGACAGGGTACACATAAGACAGGACAGACACAGACAGGGTACACATAAGGCAGGACAGACACAGACAGGGCACACATAAGACAGGACAGACACAGACAGGGTACACATAAGGCAGGACAGACACAGACAGGGCACACATAAGACAGGACAGACACAGACAGGGCACACATAAGATAGGACAGACACAGACAGGACACACATAAGACAGTACAGACACAGACAGGACACACAGAAGACAGAACAGGCACAGACAGGGTACACATAAGACAGGACATACACAGACAGGGAACACATAAGACAGGACATACACAGACAGGGCACACATAAGACAGGACAGAAACAGACAGGGCCCACATAAGACAGGACAGACAAAGACAGGGCACACACAAGACAGAACAGACACAAACGGGCCACATAAGACAGGACAGACACAGACAGGGCACACATAAGACAGGACAAACACAGACAGGGCATACATAAGACAGGACAGACACAGACAGGGCACACATAAGACAGGACAGACACAGCCAGGGTACACAGAAGACAGGACAGACACAGACAGGGCACACATAATACAGGACAGACACAGACAGGGCACACATAGGTCAGGACATACACAGACAGGGCACACATAAGACAGGACAGTCACATACAGGGCACACACAAGACAGAACAGACACAAACGGGACACATAAGACAGGACAGACACAGACAGGACACACCTAAGACAGGACAGACACAGACAGGGCACACATAAGACAGGACAGACACAGACAGGGCACACATAAGACAGGACAGACAGACAGGGCACACATAAGACAGGACAGACACAGACGGGACACACCTAAGACAGGACAGACACAGACAGTACACACATAAGACAGGACAGACATAGACAGGGCACACATAAGACAGGACAGACACAGACAGGGCACACATAAGACAGGACAGACACAGACAGGACACACAGAAGACAGGACAGACACAAACAGGGCACACATACGACAGGACAGACACAGACGGGACACACCTAAGACAGGACAGACACAGACGGGCGCACATAAGACAGGGCAGACACAGACAGGACACACATAAGACAGGACAGACACAGACATGGCACACATAAGACAGGACAGACACAGACAGGGCACACATAAGACAGGACAGACACAGACAGGACACACATAAGACAGGACAGGGTACACATAAGACAGGGCAGACACAGACAGGGCACACATAAGACAGAACAGACACAAAGGGGCACACATAAGACAGGACAGACACAGACAGGGCACACATAAGACAGGACAGACATAGACAGGGCACACATAAGACAGGACAGAAAAAGACAGGACACACATAAGACAGGACAGACACAGCCATGGCACACATAAGACAGGACAGACACAGACAGGGCACACATAAGACAGGACAGACAAAGACGGGACACACATAAGACAGGACAGACACAGACAGGGCACACAATACAGGGCAGGCACAGACAGGGCACACATAAGACAGGACAGACACAGACAGGGCACACAAAAGACAGGACAGACACAGACGGGACAGCGGCTAGGCCAGACTGTTCAGACTGTTGGCTGAACAGGGCGTACCTCAGTGGCGGATCCAAAGGGGGGGGGTCACGGGGGTCATGACCCCACCCCCTCCCCCCTGGCCATGGGGGCACCACCGCGCCGTGGGGGTACCAGGGGCACCACCAAAATAAAGCAAAAAATCCGCGCCGCTACGCGGCGCAAATAATTCAGTGTTCTTTGAACCAAGGGCACCACCGCGCAGGGCCTCCTGTAAGAGATTTTGACTGGACACATTTTTCCGATGATAGGCTTTGGACATCAACCTGCCAAATATTGTTGTACTTTCGGGATTTGCGTACGACACATGATCTAGAGCCCTTCTTGGAGTGAGAATCCCGTACGAGAATGGAAACGGGACTGGAATGGGTGGGAATGGGGCAAACTTTTGGGAAATTCACGGGTTGGAACGGGTTACGGGACAGACCACATCATTTTTTTAGCACCACAAAACGTGAAATATGCTTAAAGGGAATAGGTCACCTTGCAAAAATGTCTTAAAAATTGGCTATACTGAGCTGAAAATTACGAATTTGACATTTGTTTGGACGATAGATGGATATCCGTTGATAAATGGACATGTTTCTCTTTTCCCCTTCATGGCCATAAAAAACTTCAGGACAATGTATGACGTCATGCATATGGTAGCTTGGATATGGAAACAATTGCATACAATAACGGCGTAGAAACATACAATAGCGGCGTACTTATGTAGAACCAATCAAGCAAGCATTTCCATGCAACAAACGTGAAATACCTGGTCTGTGTAAAAATCAGATTCATGATCAATGATGTATAAGGTCAACAAGAACAAGAACTTACCAGAAAATCGTCGCGTTCAACTCAGGGTCGCCCCGTTTCTATATTGGGATTTGCACCTTCTTACAATACAATTTCGCAAGCTCGGAATTCTGGCTTCTGGTCCTGGCAATGCATCCAGTCACTGAACCAACTCGGTGGTAATAACAGACCTTGGTACTTGATTGGTAATAACAATCTATATTACTTCTGTACAATTTCAAATTTACTAATGACCACGGCCAAAGTCTGTATAAATACCACGGCTAGTTTGCGGCAGAATCTGCGTATGACGCAATTCTGACGTCAGCGGGTATGACGTCATACCTCTCGCGAACGTTCATATCCCGATCGTGGCCCGGAACAGGGGATTTGAAATCGGGCCCACTAGTCCTGTGTCGAAATTACTTAACTTAGAGAGGTAATTCTTTCACCACAACCCATTTTTAGATCTGCTCTACAAATCTACTATCTCAGTCCAAAACCCCATGTTAAAGGTGAACATGTTACATCCCACCTTTAAACGGGTGGGAACGGGAGCCCCATCAATTATGAATTCGGATTGGAACGGGTTTGGGTCCAGGGTCTGGCTGAATGGGCTGTAACGGGATGGGGGCTGAAAATGTGTCTCGTGAAGGGCTCCAAGTCATGAACTGTACTTGTCTGATGAATCACAAAAGTTGCATTTAATTTTATATGTCACGCAGAAAAAGATATGAAAAGAAGAACGAGCACCGAAATGTTTTAAGCCTTAAAATGCGCACCGAAGGCGCGCACATTTTCCTGTTCAAGTACCCGAATTTCTTCTTTTCTGAATGTATGACTGTTGCTATTCGACCTTTATTCTCAGTAGGTAATCTATGCTATGTATTATTGTATTACTTCTCAGTAGGTATTTGCATCTTCGAACTAAGTGTTGCTATTGTCACTCATCATATAAAACAAACGCGGGGTAGATGATTTGTGATCAAGGCAAACGTTAAGTAGACGTATGCGCGTTTTTACGTACAACTCTATTGAATGTTTATGCATATTAAACTGCCATTAATTTAATTAGTTAATTGAATATAACTAGTTACGTCACCTAAATGAGAGTGATGAGAATGAGACCTATTCAGTTGAAGGGGCTTCAGCCCTCCCCCCCCAACTTGGCTTCAGCCCCCCCCCCCACTTGGACGAGAAAGTGGGTCAAATACGTGGAGAAATCTGTATTTTTGTGGATTTTGATGGTACTTTAACCCGGCAGTCACTGGGGTATATTTTGTAACACGACTCACTGGGGGGGGGGGGGCTTTTTTAAGCCCCCCTCCCTCCCCTGTTATCTAACGAACCAATGATCGCAGCGGGACGCGCAAGGCGGAATTTGAAAGCGCTCAATGAGATGAACCTAACGCACACTTAAAAATTCAAATTAAGGTCACATGTCAGGTCACGGTCAAGTCAAACGTCAAAATCGAGGTATTTGAGTTTATGCACAATACTTGCCATTCATGGCCTTCGATTGCGCCTATAATCACCCAAAGTGTTGTCAAGGGTATGATGCATATCCCACGATTTTTCCCGCGATTGTTCCCAGCTCATCCCCCTACCCCCCCCCCCCCTCCCCAACTTGTCTGGAGAAGCTACGCCCCTGAATGGGAGCAACGCAACTGAGTGCAAGGAAACCGATCTTTAGGGTGGTAGGTACTCGAACTGACATAGCCCGCACCCTGCTGGCGGAATGTTTGAAGAAGACCTCAACACTAAGTTTTTCTCCGGAAATGACGAGTAAACGGTGGGTCGGGAGCCCCGCAATTCTTGCTTCCACCTAATCACTCATCTTTAGCGCAACCTCTCTGAAATTGTTGACCAAAGGTCATTTTAGGTCACGGCTTCAGATCAAGAGGCAGGTAAACCCACCTTCGAAAAAGTTTTAAGTGGCGTAAATTACATTGTGTTTGTCTCGTCGAGACGCGTTTCGCAATATGCAGCATGGGCCCACCTGGGTCATCACATGACCTTGACCTGAAATACAAGTTTTGATTGACCAAACACGGTCATGCTTGTTGAGACTGAAAGCATCTTGATGAGACAAACACGATGATGTTAAAATCATTGGCATCTTAATTATGTAAAGAATTATTAACGAAAAACTGTTATCTAGCAAATAGCCAGCATAACCTTTTGGTGACTTCCTAAAGCTAAACTATTGGGGTGTTCTTAAATGGGGGACACTTTTCAAGAGTTATCGATTGTTTTTTCTGTTTATTTCCTGCGATCTTAGTTCCCGAAGCAATACAAGGGCGCTCGGGCAGAGTCCACAAGATGCCAAATTTTACCTCTGATGACTTCTGGGGACCTTAACTGCGGCGCTGCGCCATTTGTCGAGGAGGTGTTCCCCCATAACAAGGCGTGGAAATCTCGAGGCCCTGCCGGGCTCGGGAAACTGGATCAACAGCTGGGGAAATAGTTGTAGCTATGGGTCTGAGACACATTGTCTCTTAGGCTCAAGCGGTTAAATGCTGTGAGTCGAACCCGGGGGTGATGGAAGAGGGGGCAAGGGGTGCAGCTGTCCCTCTCAAGAAGTTTGAGAGGCAATCAATATGTTTGCTCCCATACAACCTCAAGAGTCTGAAAAACGAATAAAACAAACGATTGGAAGGGCCTCCATCAGGCCTGACAAGGCTCCTCTCGGCACGGTGCACTCTCAGACCGGCAGAGGGCCATCTCAGGCCTGGCATGTGCCCTCTCAGACCTGCCTATAGGGTATTATCAGACCGGCCTAAGGCCCCGTCAAACTGTTCGAGGGTCCTCTCAGAGTGCAGTAGCTCCCTCTTCAGACTTAAGAGGGGTCCCTCTCAAATCTGACCTGGGCTTCTCAGACCGACCGAGGGCCCTCTCAGATCGACCGAGCTGCTTTGATGGGCATAAAGCCCTCTCAGATCTGGAAAATATCGACTAAGATCAGCCTGGGGTATCTCAGACGACCAATGGACCCCTCCGGCCGCCTGAGAGGGTATAAAATACCCTCTCAGACTGGCCGAGGGCCTTCCTAGGGCGGTTGCTTGCCCTCTCAGACCGACCGAGGGCACCCCCAGGCTGACCGCGAACCCTTTCAGACCAGCTTAAGATCCTATCAAGACCTGCCAGAGGCCTCTTCAGGCCCAAGGTCCTCTAACCGGCTGAGGGCCATCTCAGGCCCTCAACCGGTCGTGATATACGAGAGTACTTCTTTGGTTTGGTTTCAATTGTGGACCAAGCACTACATTATCTTGGGACCAAAGCAATGATTGGAACTCTCACCCTGTTCCGAGGGGTATTGGGGGCCGGGTCGACTTTTCAGAGGCCCGTCGAAAGATGTGAACCCCGGTCCCTGACAAAGGAAACAAACTTATCCTTCCATTGTGCCGATTGCTACCAAACAGCACTAGTTCATTGTCCAGACACTGGTCAGAATCGTCTTTTCTGCGCCGAAACTGAAGCGATGTTTGCCATAAAATTATTATCTGAGTTGTTTTCTATGCCGCCACCCAAGAGCAGGTGACCAGGAATGCCCCCTCCCTCTATCCCAACGACCCACAGCACCTTAACGTTAACACCAGAAAACATAATAAAGCAAGTCGCGGCACTCCCAGCTAAGAAATGGAAAGAAACGTAAATAAGCTTAAGAAGGAGCATAATCCATTATTAGATAGTATAAACTAAAAATAAGAGAAGGCCAAAGTAGTCATCACTGAATACAGTAATTGACTGCCCCTACTTCCCTGGGAACCACATTCATTCAAACTTGCATTAAAGATGTTACTACCACAAAAAATAACTTCAAACACTGCAACACTTCATTCAGGATGTTAGTAAAGGGAAAGGGATCAATCATATTGGAAACATCTTAGCCTGGTCAAAAATCGGCATGAGTTCAAGTGCTGGGGATCCAAACAGGCCACCCAACTAAGCAGAGCTTATTGTTGGGCGGCCTAATGGAACCAGCTCCAGTAGAGTGGGTGACATTCATATTGACAGATACATAAACATCCACTCTCAAACTTCACATGCATGCATATATCTTATATTGTATGTTATGTTGTATAAACATATCATACACACATCCACTCTCACACAAGTGCACGTATGCATGATCACGTGCATACAATGAACAAATTGTATACACAGTTGCATAGTTGCAGTCAGGAATCAATGCAATAACATAATGTATGCATGCATATTGAACACACATACATATACACACATACATACACATACATACACATACATATACATACACACACATACACACACATGCAAATATACTTATATTTGCATACACATACACATACACACACATATATACATGTATACACACATACACACACATACATATACACATACACACATATACATATACACACATATACATATACATACATATACACACATATTCATATTCTTATGAATTCATACATTATGTTGAATATATGTTGTATAATCAAAATTTACTACACTTATGATATGTAGTGCAATGCAAAATGAAATGTACTGTATTATTACGGTGTTGTAAAGTTGCAGGAGTTTTTATTCTTAGTATTGACTAAGAAAGTAATTCTTAGATAATTGTTTAATAATAGACTTTGAATCAGGAATCATTTGTATTAATGGAAACATTGGTCCTATTACTTTGTTCCATAGCCTCGGTCCAGCCCATGCAACAGTGTGAGTTTTGTATACTTTACAAGAGAATATTTCCTCAAGATGGTGAATGGTTCGGCTAGTCCTACTAGGGTGAGCTATAGCAAAAATCTGGTCTATTACATGAGGCAAATCAAACTTGAGTTTACTGTGCATCAATAATAGCATTTGTTGGTTTCCAATGTCTTTCACACGAAGTAGCTTTAGTTTTTGAAAATTGGAGCAGAATGTGCTAGTCTAGATAGCCCATCTACTATTCTAACAACTCGTTTCTGTAATTTCTCTATTTTATTTAGGTGAAGAGAGTATGTGTTGCTATACAGAAAACAGCAATAATTCACGTGAGACAAAAAGAGGGAGTTGTAAAGCAACAACAGATGATCGGAATCGAGAAAATATTTTACTCTGCTGATTATGCCTGCATTTCTACACAGAACTGCGTAAAGCTTAGCAATGTGTGTATTCCATTTCAAATCATCATCAATAAATACGCCAAGGTATTTAACAGTTTTTACACGCTTAATGTCAGCACCATCCGATTGAAGTGATACTGCAACTTGTATCTTTTTGTTAGTATAAATCTGATAATATGTCTTATCAGTATTTAGAATAAGCTGGTTTGCTTGAAACCATTCTGCTATTTTTGGCATAAGAATGTCTAAAGTATTTTGCAATTCATGTTCGTTTCTACCTTCAACAAAGATAGCAGTGTCATCAGCATATAAATACGAGGTCATTTGATCACATATATGCGGAAAATCATTTATATATAATATAAATAGAAGCGGTCCTAAGATTGATCCCTGAGGGACTCCGATTCCATTCGGAAGGAAATTTGATCTAGATTGATCTATTTGGACACATTGTGTGCGGTCAGTTAGATATGATTGTATCATATTGTATGCATCATGTGTTATTCCATAGCTCTGTTTTTTTTTAGTAGAATATCTATTTTTACCGTATCAAACGCTTTACGTAAGTCTAGATATATTCCACATACAATGCTACTTGATTCAAGTGCACTAGTTATTTTCTCTTGGAGAAGGAGTATAGGCATATAGTCATGCCTTTTCATGCCTTTTCATGCCTTTTCTAAACCCAAACTGGTTTTCGCTAAGGATATTATGTAAAGCCAAATGGTCATTTAAACGAGTGTAAATTAGTTTTTCTAGAAGCTTAGAAATGACAGGAAGCAGGCTAATCGGTCTGTAATTATTGAATTGTTGCTTATCACCTGCTTTATAAATCGGCTTCACAACAGCCTTTGTGGCGACTCCCAACCCAGAGTGGCTGTAAAATAGCACAGTGCTAATATAGCAAGCGAGTGCAGACAGACGTGGCGCACTTGTGACACTCGAGTTGGAATGATTTGCTATATTTGTTATCATTGTTTGGTTCCACGTGGCGGTGATACTGATACTGTCTCGGCGCAGTGATACTGTTGTTAGATGGAAGAACCGATTGGTCTGAGTGTGAGCCGGCCGAACGGACCATTTACTGTTTCTATCCAGCTGAGAGTGAGCCAGCTGCGGAGTGTCACAGTTTGTCTCGCCACCCGCCGTCGAAAACACTCGGTGCGTTACATTTATTTATTTATATTATGTACTGTTTGCAATGTGATATTCCTGAAAGTTGCAAACTGTAGCAGTCACATGTTGCACCTTGATGAACGTGAAGACTTTAACTTGATTAATTTGATTTACAACTTATGTTATAATTTGATGGCAGTCTGAAGTATAAACAAGATAAACTTAACATTGACATGAGATCTCAGTGGTTAGTAATTCAATGTTATTTAATAATTGGTATCAATTCAATCAATTGTGTAGTGTCTAACTATCGATTCTGTCGGATGAAGGCTGGTTGATGTGCAATGTTTTGTTTCTTTGGGTTTCAGAAACCACAACCACCTCAGTCCACATTGTATGTGCCAACTGCTTGCAATTTGTCCTGCTACTGAAAATATAATTACCAATCCAATCATTACCTTTTACTCAGACAGTTGTGCAGTGAAAGGTGGGCAGTACACGATGGGCTAGGTACGGGGTGCGTAACGATAAAGGAAAGCGGTGGTGAGAACAGTTTCGAGTATGTTTTGGATCATGTTTTAAACACATTCACCAGTAACCTTGTACTTGCAAGATGGATTCAAAGGTGTTGGGGAAGTTGAAGAACCTGAGAGCTCGGCGCTTAACAACATTGACAAATACTCGCAGACGTGCTCTTGTGATAGTGAACGCCAGAGGGAGCAGGACACAGGTTGTGAGTCTCATAAAGGAGTTGGGCACTGCACTGGACGAGGTGACTCAGGCTCATGATGAATATGTAGAAGCTATAGAAGATGAAGACCAGAAGAAAACAGCCCAGAAGACGTTTGAAGATGCAAGCACTTCCTACGAGACCACAGTTGACAAGATAAGCATGTATCTACTAGAGAGAAAAGAGGATCCACCGTCAGTTGTCTCACAGGTTAGTCAAGCCAGTGAGACCCGCCAGTCAGGTGCTTCAGCAACATCCAGCAAGTCCACCAGAGATGCTGAAATCCAGTTTCGACTGAAGCAGCTCAAGTTGGAACAGCTGAATCAACAGTTCTCTCAAGAAAGGGAGGAACAAGAACTGAAGCAGTGACAACTTCGTGAGCAACGTGAACAAGAACAGAAACACAGAAGACAAATGGTGGAAGCTGAAGTAGAAGCAGCTAGACTGGAGGCAACTCTGAGACAGGCGGCAGATAGCAGTCTGGAGTGGGAAAGGAAAGACGACTTTGCCCATGAAGAGACAACAGTGAGAGAGTCTGATCTGTTGGCAGGGAAGCAGGGGCTTGAGAGTAAGAGTCAAAGGGAAGGATGTGATGAAAAGAAGATAACTCCTCCAGTTCCAGCAGCTACCCGAGATGCACAGATGATGCGTCACCACAGCAGGGGCCTGCCTGGACTGTCCCTGCACATCTTTACGGGTGACCCCAGTGACTGGCCAGCATGGTATGGATTGTTCAGCGCCCTCGTACACAACCAGAAGTCGTTGAGCACAACAGAGAAGATGATGTATCTGCAGTCATCCGTCAGTGGCATAGCTCGACAGCTGATAAGCGGAATGCTGTGTGACCCTAACTTATACCCTGAAGCCCTGCTCACACTGGAGGATCGTTTCGGTCGAGAACAGGATATAGTCCAAGCTAAGTTGAACACCATCTTCTTGCGCCCATCCCCCACCATGCGAACCCTGGAACAGTTCTATGCTGATGTCAATTCAGCAGTCACAGTCTTAGACAGACTTGGCTTCACTGGAGACCTTGAGAGCGAAGAGAACCTTCGAAGACTGGTGGAAAAACTGCCAAATGAGTTAAAGCGAGAGTGGGCCAAGCACATGGTCAGCCTGGCAGCCCGACCAAACCTCATCGAGTTCAATAAGTGGTTGAAACTACAAGTTCGGATCGCCCTGAACTGTGCGACAGTCATGAATGCTCCAGACAAGTCAAGTTTCGCACAACCGACGTCACGAGAAGGCAGACCACCTGAAGCTCGAGTTACTGCAGCATTCGTCACAACCACCCAAAAGTCAAACTGGCAGACACAGTCGAACTGTGTCTGTTGTGGTTCCAGCCACAATCTGTGGGAGTGCCCTAGTTTCAGAACCAAGAACGCAGACGAGCGTGCTCAGACAGTCGCGAGTCATCGCTGCTGCTTTAGCTGCCTGAAACTGGGACATCGAAGCAGTGAATGCCGGTCAGCAAGAACCTGTGGCATTCAGGGCTGTTATCTGCGGCATCACAGGCTCTTGCACGGAAGTAAAAGGTTGAGGAGGTTCAGACAGGGGGCAGAAACAACTCCAGCTGTAGAGCAACCGGTTCAGTCAGGAGCCAACGAGCACACGGTCGCGTCATTCACCAATGAGGATGACAGAGTGTCAACAATAGTCCTACTGCAAGTGGTACCTGTTCGTATCCATGGAGCAAACGGCAAGAAGAAGGATACCCTGGCGCTGTTAGACCCGGGTGCTCAAACGTCACTCTGCTGTGAGTCAGTGCTCCGAGAGCTGGATATAACTGGAGAAGCGCAGCCCCTCTGTCTGCATAATGTGGAGTCTGATGGTGTGGAGAAGATTTCACAGCGTGTTCAGCTAGAAGTCAGTCCTCTGGCAGACACAGAAGACCGAGCTCAACTAATCTGCGTTCCAGAAGCGTACTCTGTTGCAAGAGTGAATGTGAGAACTCCTACGATCAGTGCCAAGAACAGGTCTGACTGGAAACATCTGCAAGATCTCAGCATCCCGGTTTGCACAGCTGGAGAAGTGGAGCTCCTGCTGGGTGCAAACTGTTTGGAGGCTGTGCTGCAGATGGAGGCTAGAGTCGGCAAACGCGGACAACCCACAGCCATCAGAACAGCGTTTGGATGGTCTCTAACTGGAGGCTTTATACCGGGACAGGCGAGAGAAGTCATGTTCATCCAGAAATCAGACCAGGAGCTCTCCACATCTCTTCAAGGCTGGTGGAGCACAGAGACGTTCGGGACGAAGTTCGCTGGAGAGATGTTCTCCTCAGAAGACGCAAAGGTGATGCAGATTCTCGAGAAGACTACACGTCGAGTGGGAGACAGCTACGAAGTCGGCCTTCCGTGGCGTGACGAGCGTGCGGCGCTGCCGGACAATCACAGAATGACACTCAAGCGTCTCACAGCACTCGAGCAGAGTCTGCTGCGGAAGCCAGAGAAGGCCAAGGCATATTCAGAAGTCATCGAAGGATACATGGAGCAAGGCTACGCCCGGAAAGTCTCGACAGAAGAGAAGTAGAACGGAGAGACGAAAAGGTGGCTGCTCCCTCATCACGCTGTCACACATCCTGATAAGTTAAAGCCTCGTGTGGTCTTCGATGCCGCAGCAGAGTGCGGCGGAGTTTCTCTCAACACAGAACTCCTCAAAGGGCCAGATTTTCTCCAGAACCTGTGCGCAGTGCTACTTCGTTTCAGGGAGGACCGGTACGCCCTCGTCGCCGACATCTACCAGATGTTCCATCAGATCCTGGTTCGCCCACAGGACCAGCCAGCACTCTCATTCCTGTGGAGAAGCATCAACCCAAACAAGCCACCGGATATATACCAGATGTGTGTCGTGATATTCGGAGCCAAATGCAGTCCTACCATAGCCAACTACATCTTACGCCGCGCTCTGACAGAGAACCCTGGAACTGGAAGAACCAAAGTTGACCGTGAGTCACTAGTCTCCAGTTTTTACATGGACGACTACCTTCGTTCTGAACCAAGCGTGGAAGCAGCAAGAGCTGCACGACTGGAAGTCACGGCCCTCCTGCGCCAAGGAGGATTCCGGCTAACCAAGTGGCGCAGCAATTCACCAGAACTGCTCGAAGACGTAGAAGTGGAAGAACGCGATGCAAGTCAGAAGAGTCTCACACCGAACAAAGGTGAACCGCAGAAGGCGCTTGGTTGTGTCTGGTCTCCCAGTTCAGACACTCTCAGCGTTCGTGTGAAAGAAGTGGAAGTAGCCTCTACAAAGCGAGGAGTCCTGCAAAGAGCAGCCATGCTGTTCGATCCTCTGGGAATCATCACTCCGTTCGCGCTGCTCGTCAAGTGCCTCATTCAGACGCTGTGGGAGAAGAAGCTGACATGGGATGAAGACATGTCAGACGAAGACCTGGTGACTTGGAAGAATTGGTTAGATGAACTGCCTCATCTCGAAGAGCTGTCCGTTCCCCCCTGCTTGAAGTCGATGGTCACTGAAGAGGTCCACTGTATCGAACTACACATGTTTGCTGATGCGTCAGAACGTGCCTTCGCTGCTGCTGGGTATGCCAGGATCTCAGACGTCGCGGGACATCATCACAGTGCTCTGATCATGGCGCGCTCCCGGTTGGCTCCCCTCAAGCAATTGTCGATTGTGCGCCTCGAGTTGCAAGCAGCAGTTTTGGCCGTTCGATTGGCAAGCACAATCAAGAAGGAGATGTCCTACTTCTTCGTCAGGACGGTGTTCTGGTCCGACAGTCAAGTGGTACTCCAGTTCATCGCCAATGAAAGCCGGATGTTTCAAACCTTCGCCGCCAACAGGGTGGCCGAAATCCGAGAATCATCTCAACCTTCAGAGTGGAGACATGTACCCGGAAAACAGAACCCCTCCGACATCGCATCTCGGGGAATGTCGGCAGCACGGCTGAAGAACTGCGGCCTCTGGTGGAGGGGCCCAGAGTTTCTGCAGAAAGACGAAGGAGAGTGGCCAAAAACGAATCTCCCGGGTCTTCAACCAGAGCAGCCCGAACTGAAGAAACCCTCCGTGAAGCCAACAATCAGTTTCCTCAGTGATTCTTCACAGTCCAGATTAGTCGATCCCACATCGTATTCCTCGTGGACCAAGTACAGGCGCGTAGTCGCCTGGACTCAGCGTTTCATAAGGAACATCCGATCAGCACAAGCGTCCAAGCCCAAGAGAAGTGGAGTGCTGAGCATAGATGAGCTGAAAGTAGCGGAGCTCTTGATCTTCCGCGAAGACCAGTCGAGATGGACGCTCAACGCACCAAATGGTCTGTCACTCTGCCGGGACGAACACGGCATCGTCAGGGTCAAAGGTCGCCTGGGGAGTGCACCGCTGGCCGAAATCTCACAAGAACCTATCGTTCTGCATCCATCAAGTGACGTAACCAGGCTGATCGTCTCGAATCTCCACGTGCGCGTGATGCACTCAGGCCTGAGTCATACACTCAACCAGTTTCGACACCGATTCTGGACGCCGAAGGCTAGGTCAACCATGAAGAAAATGCTGTGGAACTGCGCAAAATGTCGCAACAGGCGAGCTCAACCAGTGTGTCCGAAGATGGCCGACCTTCCCAAGGACAGATTCAACATGTCCAGGCCGTTTTCAGTTTGTGGCCTTGACTTCCTGGGACCACTCACTGTCAAGAAGTTCCGGAAAACCGAAAAGCGGTATGTTCTGTTGGTAACCTGTCTCGCAACACGAGCGATACATCTGGAAATCGCTCAAGGTTTAGACACAGACTCCTTCATCTTGGCTCTACACCGATTTATCGCGAGACGCGGGAAGCCACAGTGTATCCGGTCGGACAACGGGACGAATCTGGTAGGAGGCGAAAGGGAGCTGCGAGAAGCATTGGCAGACTGGAACCAGCGGCAAATCGCAGACACTCTCAGTCAAGAAGATATCGAGTGGAAATTCAACCCACCGACCGCCAGCCACATGGGCGGCGTGTGGGAGCGGCTCGTTGCTTCGGTAAAGCGGGCGCTTCGCGTCGTGTTGGGCCATCAGATAGTGTCCGATGAGGTACTTCATACAACTATAGTTGAAGTGGAATACATCATCAACTCGCGTCCTCTTACTTACGTGTCAGGAGCCAGTAGCGATCCAGAGGCACTCACGCCAAACCATTTCTTGCTCGGTGGTAAGATGGCGAGCACTTCAGGACTCCCCCCAGGCGTATTCGATGACAGTGACATGACCCGCAAACGATGGCGGCACACGCAGGCGCTGACAAACCAAGTGTGGCGGAGGTGGTTACAAGAGTATCTACCGACACTTATCTCACGTAAGAAATGGAACGCAGAGACACCGAATCTCGCAGTGGATGATGTCGTCCTGGTGATGACCGCGGACACTCCACGAGGGTACTGGCCTCTGGGAATCGTGCAAGAGGCATACCCTGGTGCCGACGAGATCGTCCGCTCGGTTCTAGTCCGCACGCCGACTGGGGTCTACAAGCGGCCAAGTAGCAAGCTTTGTGTATTGGAGAGGTCCAGTGCTCAGGGAAACTGCGTGGCCACTTCCTCAGCAGTCTGATAAGCATCTAGTATACTACGTTGGTATATAGTTACCGGGCTCGATATCGTTAGTCATACTCACCAGGGCGCATACTGTCTGATCATTCCCATCTTTGCTCCCAAGTTCATCGTCCTGTGTATATTTTCCATGTTACGTCAAGGTCGCCTATCCCTTACCTGGCCTGTCCCTGTATCCTGCGGCAGCAGTAGCATGCACATCTTCGGAGCTCTGCCGACTGCGGCCGAGGGACAGCTCTGCCGACTGCGGCCGAGGGACGGCTCTGCCGACTGCGGCCGAGGGACAGCTCTGCCGACTGCGGCCGAGGGACGGCTCTGCCGACTGCGGCCGAGGGACAGCTCTGCCGAATGCGGCCGAGGGACAGCTCTGCCGACTGCGGCCGAGGGACAGCTCTGTCGACTGCGGCCGAGGGACAGCTCTGCCGAGTTTGGCGGACTGCGGCGGAGGGACAGCTCTGCCGACTGTGGCGGACTGCGGCGACCGCCTGTGGCCGCCAGAGGGGCATACTGCGGGCGGAGAGCCCTGCGCCTCGCTCAGAGATTACTCGGGGACAGTGGACATTTACTAACAGTGGTTTGCGAAGTCGCTCATAATTTCGCTTTCGTTACGATGAAAACTGGGGGGGGGGGGGAGGTTGTGGCGACTCCCAACCCAGAGTGGCTGTAAAATAGCACAGTGCTAATATAGCAAGCGAGTGCAGACAGACGTGGCGCACTTGTGACACTCGAGTTGGAGTGATTTGCTATATTTGTTATCATTGTTTGGTTCCACGTGGCGGTGATACTGATACTGTCTCGGCGCAGTGATACTGTTATTAGATGGAAGAACCGATTGGGCTGAGTGTGAGCCGGCCGAACGGACCATTTACTGTTTCTATCCAGCTGAGAGTGAGCCAGCTGCGGAGTGTCACAGTTTGTCTCGCCACCCGCCGTCGAAAACACTCGGTGCGTTACATTTATTTATTTATATTATGTACTGTTTGCAATGTGATATTCCTGAAAGTTACAAACTGTAGCAGTCACATGTTGCACCTTGATGAACGTGAAGACTTTAACTTGATTAATTTGATTTACAACTTATGTTATAATTTGATGGCAGTCTGAAGTATAAACAAGATAAACTTAACATTGACATGAGATCTCAGTGGTTAGTAATTCAATGTTATTTAATAATTGGTATCAATTCAATCAATTGTGTAGTGTCTAACTATCGATTCTGTCGGATGAAGGCTGGTTGATGTGCAATGTTTTGTTTCTTTGGGTTTCAGAAACCACACCCACCTCAGTCCACATTGTATGTGCCAACTGCTTGCAATTTGTCCTGCTACTGAAAATATCATTACCAATCCAATCATTACCTTTTACTCAGACAGTTGTGCAGTGAAAGGTGGGCAGTACACGATGGGCTAGGTACGGGGTGCGTAACGATAAAGGAAAGCGGTGGTGAGAACAGCCTTCTTTAACAAATTTGGAAATGTGTTCTGTTTTAAACAAAGATTCATAAAATGAACAACCTCACCTATAATTGCCATGAACGTCGCTTTAAATATTCGTGTATTTATTTTATCATGACCACCACCCTATCCGCATATCGTTCACTATCCGCATATCGTTCACAATTTGCTTAACCTCTTCTTCATCTGTATTTGTGAAGGTATCAATGGTGTTTCCCCACAAAGTTAGGAATGCAATTTAGCGGGCTACTATTTGTATGAACTGTGCTATTTTTTAATTCTTTGCCGATACTTGTAAAGAAGGCGTTAAAACTTTCAGCGATTTCTTCAGCACTTCGAACTAAACCATTATTCGTTTTGAATGCTTCTGGCATTTTTTCACTTTGGGGTGAGCCTTTAGAAAGTTCATTAAGAATTTTCCATGTTTTTTTGGGGGTTGGCATTTTTAAGTTCATTGTGTATATACAATCTTTTAGATTCCCTAATAATTCTGACAAGAACATTACGGTACCTGCGATATTGTAGAATGTTGACACGAGTCACGCAGTTATTTTTCAAAATAAATAATTCATTTTTCCTATTAATTGATGCAAGTATCCCAGGGGTAATCCAAGGTTTAATTGGCGTGTTTTTTTCGGGAAGGTTCATAGGTAAAGCTATATCTATTAATTCCTGAAGAGTAGGCCTGGGTTATTCTCTCACATGCAACATTTGGGTCTGTTACATGAGAAAAGTCATATAGTTCAGCTTGAAGGTGTAATTGTAAATCATCTATTTTCTTGTAATTAAAGGATGTGATCTTAACTCCATGCCTAATCACCTTAGCCTTTTCTATATTGAATAATAAGTATATTGGGAAATGGTCAGATAGATCATCATACACTATTCCTGAACTGTCTGCATGTGTTATATTGTTGCAATATATTATCTAACAGGGATAGTCTATTATCACTCTGCCTAGTAGGCAAAGGTATTAAAGGAAGAAATCCATATGATGAGAACACGTTAAAAAAAGCATCAACATTAGCATCACCATCAATGTTGAACAAATCAAAGTTAAAATCGCCAGCAATGATAACAGAGGTTGCTGACTCAGAAACTGTGTCCAAGATATGCGACATGTGTTCGATAAACAAAGTTGGATACGTATTTGGGGGTCTGTATATTTGCCCGATTATTACCTTTGAGCAAGGTAGATTGCATTGTACAAATACAGACTCTGTGCCAACCAGACTATTCAAAGGTAGGCCAGTACGGGATGTTACACAATCGTTACGTATGTATACAGCTACACCACCACCTGTTCGTTCCGTGCGATTTTCAAAAAATGCAGTATACCTTCCATATTTCGAAATTTTTCAACGCCATCTTTCAACCATGTCTCAGAAATACATACAATGTCCCATTGTATACCAGAATGGTGCAAGAAGGTAACAACTGCTTCAAATTTATCAATATTTAATATAGATCTAACATTAAGATGCAAAATGGACAATTTTCCTGTGTCAGGCTTACAAGGGGAAGTTCCTGTGGTTGTGAGAGTGTAATATGTACATTCCATCCTAAGGCTCTCAAATTTCTGATGCACATTTACTTATTTTATCGCTCTCGTTATTAAACTTGCGTCTATTTAATATTTTTGCCTTCATTTACTCCACCGATGTCGTTTTTTTATATACATCCGATGACAAATAGGTGGCCCCCCAGTGACGCGATTTTGCCTAGACTGGGGGGGGGGGGCTGGCGGCGTCACGGGGGGGGGAGGCTGCAGCCCCCCCGTTAACATGTTAGAAGAGACCCTGCCACCACGCCGGTGTACCAGGGGCACCATCGCGCAGGTGTGCCAGAGGCACCATCGTGACGGTAGCCGGCACTGTGGGGCGAGGGGAGACACCGGGGGCCCTGTGCCTCCTTGAATCCAGGAGGCAAAACAATGGTCTGGTGCCGCCATGAAATCACAAACATTGGTCGCTGGAAAAAAAAAGCGAAGTGATGCTAAATTAAAATTGCTAAATTATGATAAAAAAATGTCCCTTCATGCCTCCCTCCCTTGGGCTATATGAAGGGGCACCAACGTGCCTTTATACCAGAGGCAACAACGTAACGGAATCGAGGGGCCCAGATGGCCCCCTTGTACTGATTACGCGCTCGCTCATCCTTCCGTGGTGTATGGGAAAAAATCTGATTATGAGCCCGACCCGATCCGATCCGATCCGATCTGATCCGATCCGATCCGATTCGATTCGATTCGATTCGATTCGATTCGATTCGATTCGATTCGATTCGATTCGATTCGATTTGATTCGATTCGATTCGATTCGATTCGATCCGATTCGATCCGATCCGATCCGACCCGACCCGACCCGACCCGACCCGACCCGACCCGACCCGACCCGACCCGACCCGACCCGACCCGACCCGACCCGACCCGACCCGTGGCGACGCTTTTGAGAAGCTCATATCTCTGCAACCGCACGTCCGCTTGACAAGCGGACTTCTTTGCTGAACAGCCCCATCTAACCTACCCTGTTTGAGACCAGTGCCGGCTCATGTGGGTGGCTACCACTGCGCGTGGCGCGTGCCGCGTGAGGGGTGTTGAAAAGTATTTTCTCGCAATAACTCCGCAACGCCTGGGCAGATTATGTCCAAATTTCGTATAGGGTTAGGGACCCCTCAACCGCCACTTTCACACAACTCAGGGGTGACTCTGCACGGGGGGGTGACTCAGGGGGGGGGGGGTGACTCTGCACGTGCGCACGTGCACACCCCTATTTTATATCTCAGGAACGGCTAAGCCGATTGTGTTTAAATTTGGTGTGTGGTTAGGAACCTCTCAGCCTCCGCCTTTCCACAAGTCAGGGGTCGGGTGACTTTGCACGTGCGCACGTGCACACCCCTATTCTATATCTCTGGAACGGCTGAGCCGATTGTGTTTAAATTTGGTGTGTGGTTAGGGACCTCTCGGTCCCCATTTCCCCACAAGTCAAAGGTGGGTGCCTCTGCACGTGCGCACACTTTTTTTGTATCTCAGAAACTACTTGCCCGATCGAGTTGAAATTCCCCATACATTTCCTTCGCGCTCGCTCGTTCATCGCCAACTACGGCACCTTACTGGTACATATAGATTATAGTACCTTTCGATTTTTAGGGCCTAGTTATCCAGACAAAAACAAAATAAAGCACAAAATTCCGCGCCGCTACGCGGCGCAAATCAATCAAGTGTTCTTTTCCAGTACAAAAGGGTCTAATATAGACTGTACACACTAGAGACCGCAGGGGGGATATGGGGGTCATGGCCCACCTTTTGCCTTAACCCTCGCCCTACGGGAGCTTTTTCACCTTCGCCCTACGCGGGGGCTGACAGCCCCCCTGTTAACTTCTAAACCAAGCAACTTAGAGCAATGTGGTAAGAACCAGCATGTTGCCTGTCATGAGAGGAATCTAACAGTATGCGATTTTTAGGTTTCAGGTCAACGGATGACCTTCCAGGTCAAGTGAATGACCTCGGATTTACCATGTCCAGAACAGCGATTTTGCTCTTCAGAAAACCTCAAAATTAGAAATTGATAAATGTAAATAAAAAAGCATGTTCCTAGACCGGTTTTCGCTCAGAAATAAAGAAAAGGTAATTATTTGTGCGTATCTTGTCAAAAAAGTCAAAAACGTTATTAAAAATGACGTCATCAGTTTCTTACACTTAGGGAGCCATCACTCCGTCAAAAATGAATATATTGCTTTGAGATTTGGTATGGATATTGTCCATGCTGAGTTCTATCACATATATTCCGGTTTTGCTAATATCTTTGAGAAAAAAAAATATTTTGTGGGGATTTTTCACAAAAAAAAAAATCATTTTAGGGGCAAAAACCCAAATTTTTGAAAATCCGAGAATGCCATTTTAAAGAAAATTCCATTTTGTATCTTAACCCGCGAGTTACTGGGGTATATTTCATAACGCGACTTACTGGGGGGGGGGCTATTTTTTGCCCCCCCCCCCTCTGATCTCCGGAAGTACTGGACCGAATGTAAAAATTAAAACGGCATTTGATAGCCCTGGGAAATTTAAAGAGGGAAACATAATATTGTTGACCTCCGGGTCACCGATGACGTCACAGGTCAGGTCAAGTACAAAATGTTTGACCGTGTCAAAAGGTCTCGATGGATGGAATTGTCGCGCAAAATTGCGATATTAAACGCATAAACTGTCGATACATCGGTATGATTCGTATTTCTGACACTTCTAAGTACCTTTCTAAGCTGTTTATGACCTTGGGTCAGGTCAAGGTCATCCGAGGTCACGAGGTCAAACTGCAGATTACGGTCATTAGGCGTTGTAACACATGTTTATGGGTTTGATTTTCGTCTAGAACGCGAAAAATGACCTTAGAACATTGTTTGTTCCATATAAATAGAAGTAAAAAGCAAAAATGGAAATGCGTTTTTTATGCATAGTAATGCTGTGAGAAGTGGTCGATTTGTGTTATTTAAAGGTCATAACTCGGTCATTTTTAAAGATATCGACTTTAAATTTGGTACACATATTCACCGCATACGTCTCGATCACATATATTCCGGTTTTTGATAATTCTGATTTTTTCTTGAAAATTTTGTAAAAACAAAAAAAAATGTATTTGGATTTCTCAAAATTTTGAATAAAAAAAACCAACAAATATCCGAGATGGCAGTTTGATAGCGCGGTCTATTTTCAGTAATTTGATTTAAAACAATTTAGTTTATCTCAAATATCGTACCTTTGTCAGCGTTTTCCGCAAACCATTATTTTGCAACAAAACCCGAAGAACATGACGTCACTCTGACGTCATTCCCGGTTGACCTATCATAGCCTCATATTTTTCCGTTTGCCAACACGTGTAGAATTGATGTGAGAGAAGGTACTGTCAGTTTGGTGACGATACCGTTGTTCGTTTAGGAGTTATTGCAAAATAACGGGAGCGGGGGGGGGAGAAATAGCCCCCCCCCCCCAGTAACTCGCGGGTTAAGGGAATTGCGTTTCCAATTTCCTTTAAAACTCTGTTTTCTACCATTTTTCAAATATTTATCGTTTTTCCACCAACATGACGTCATCAAAACATGATTATCTCCCAAACTACTTAACCAATTTCAATTCAATTTGTAAAGCATACGTACAATTGTTGTAAACTCAGCTACCGAGAATTTCAGCACGATGCGCCGCATGTATAACAAGTTATGGAAGAAAAACCTCAGGGTGGGGGGGGGGGCTGTCAGCCCCCCCGTAGGGCGAGGGTTAAATGGGGGGGGGGGCAACATTTGTTTTGACACCACCTTTTGCTCCAGACATATTTCCTCGTGTTGACCCTGCATGCTGGTTCCAATAGCAAAAATTAGTTCTCCAACCCGCTCAATAGTTTATCGCATGCATAAGACTTGCTGCTTTAAACAAACGGCTTCCCCCCCCCCCCCTCCCCCCCCCCTCCCCGGTCACGAACCTATAATTCCCTCTTGGTCAATTCTTCATCAGCCGTCTGGTGCCACCTTTGACTGTACAAATAATTTATTTTAGCACCATCCGCGGCACTTTGAATGATAGAAAGTGTACGACTGATATTGCAAATACATATAGCCAACGTTGTCAATTAAAACAAAGTTGAAATAGGGGCACCAACAAAATATAGTGAACCAAATCCGTTGAGTTTTCAGATTTGGGTATAGGTAGGGGTACCACTTGCAATTGATGACCCCCCACCCTTGAAGATTTTCTGGATTCGCCCCTGGCGTACCTGAGCGTGTGGTGACGGGGCCTCTGGGCGTCGGAGACTCGGGCATGGAGAAAGAGGTCGGGTCCACCCGGAGCACCTCCTGACCTGAGTTCAGGTCAAACACCCTGTGTGGTGACCAGCGGAAGGGAGGGTGGTCACTGGTCAGGCCCCGGCGGGTAACACTGTCACAGGCGAGAGGTACAGTCGGTCTCATAATGATCTGCCCTTGCCACCACGTGGCGCTGCGGTCGCGATAGACACAAAAATGTGGTTTCCCCACCATGTCTTGGTACCCATTTGTGGCTGTCTGGCAGGTTCGTGACCTAGGGAGGGGGAGGGAGAGAGGGAGTGAGGGGCGTTGTCGGAATGGAATGCACCGCGACCCAGGTGGTGGTCAGGGCCGTCTGTCTCGAGGGTCAAGGGGTCACCTGTCCTGAGCTGGCAGAGATCCAACATTGGAGACTGAATAACAGTGTTCATCACATCAGCCCAAATAGCTCAGTCGGTGTAGCTATCTACTCCTAGCGCATTCTTAGATTGGTCGTGGGTTGGAACTGCGCTGGCACCAGTCGCTTTTACGTGTATTTCTTTCTTAATCATGCCACGTGTCATGTGTAATGCAGAACCATGAAATTACGAATGCAAACGTCCACCTGATGATTCTACGCGAAAAAGCAAACAAATGCAGTGGGCCTCGCACTGATATGTTCGCATCACGCCGCTCCGTCCTTCACGCTCCACAAACACACACGGGCGGGTTTATATCCATTAAGTTAGCGACGATATCTGCGACGACATTGTCGATACCTGCGAAGACATTATTTAAAATCTTAGGTCTATGAAGCATCGCCAGGTGTGCAGCTGATAGAGCATCTGACTCGCTACGCGTTAAATTTGACC
Organism: Chirona hameri; assembly: GCA_036785665.1. NCBI lineage: Eukaryota > Metazoa > Arthropoda > Thecostraca > Balanomorpha > Balanidae > Chirona > Chirona hameri. The sequence continues at coordinate 71,289 of JAXIVJ010004063.1, forward strand.
TTGACCTTGAGATCAGGTAAAAACCTCGACACTTTATTTTTGGCGCAATGCAAATTTCCGAACCGTCGCAAGCGACACGACGGATAGCCATTTCCGAGACGACATCTGTGACGACGGTATCGGTCAACTTGAGATACAAATATTCGTCTTAAAGTATAGCCCGTGCAGTGTTCTATTAATTGCACACTTAGCGATTCTTCACAGACCTATGGTTTTCTTAAAACTGGCCATCACAGACATCGTCGCTAACTTGACATTCTATGGCTGCGTATATTTCCAACCACGGTCCGCCACACAGCCTCGACACACATGCACATTGTTATTACCCGATCGGCCCGTGTGGGTCAGACCAGAACGGAGCGGTGCAGATTCCGCCAAGTATCGGCCGGCACCGGGCGAGCTGTCAAACCGGTCCGGCCCCGCCTCGGTGCGGGATTCAGCTAGCTATCGTTTTGCCTACCGTGGGAGACCCAGGGCTATGGAAGATCATTAGTAGACCGACTGTACAGTTGGTCTCAAATCGATCTTCTCTTGCCACCACGTGGCGCTACGGTCGCGATAGGCACAAACAAGGTGGTTTCCCCACCGTAGGTTGGTACCAATTGTGGCTGTCTGGCAGGTGTGTGACATGGGGAGGGGGAGAGAGGGAGTGCGGGGCGTTGTCGGAATGGAATGCGCCGCGACCCGGGTGGTGGTCAGGGCCGTCTGTCTCGAGGGTCAAGAGGTCGCCTGTCCTGAGCTAGCAGAGGTCCAACATTGGAGACTGAATAACAATGTCCATCACATTAGCCCAAATAGCTCAGTCGGTGTAGCTATCTACTCCTAGCGTATTCGTAGATTGGTCGTGGGTTCGAACCGCGCTGGCACCAGGCGCTTTTACGTGTATTTCTTTCTTAATCATGCCACGTGTCATGTGCAATGCAGAACCCCGAAATTACGAATGCAAACGTCCACCTGAAGATTCTACACGAAAAAGCAGACAAATGCAGTTGGCCTCGCACTGACATGTTCGCATCACGCCGCTCCGTCCTTCACGCTCCACAAACACACCCGGGCGGGTTTATATCCATTAAGTTAGCGACGATATCTGCGAAGACAGCATTTAAAATCTTAGGTCTATGAAGCATCGCCAGGTGTGAAGCTTATAGAGCATCTGACTGGCTACGTGTTTAAATTTGACCTTGACCTTGAGATCAGGTAAAAATATCGACACTTTATTTTTTGGCGCAATGCAAATTTCTCAATCGTCGCAAGCGATACGACGGATAGCCATTTCCGGGCCGACATCTATGAAGACGGTATCGGTCAACTTGAGATACAAATATTCGTCTTAACCCGCGCGGCGCTGGGGTCTCCATCCGAACGCGCCGCGCTGGGGGGGGTAAATTTTACCCCCCTCTTATCTCCCGAACCAATAATCACAGCGAGACGCGCAAGGCGGCGATCGGAAGCTCTCGATGGGAAGATTCTAAGTAATTCTTAAAATTTTATTTAAAAGGTCACATATCAGGTCAGGGTCAGGTCAAAGGTCAAAACTACCTGTTTTCGAGATTATTGGCTGCAGAGACCGGACTATCAACAGCAGCGCGCCGAAACTCTGCCAAAACACTTCTAAATATAAGGAGAGGGTAATGCTTGAGTATGAATATCATACTAAGTACAGGTCAAGGTCAAAGTCAGGTCACAAAAGGTCACACTGTGAAAAAGTAATATGAAACCCATGTGACACATGTCTCATGGGTTATTTCAGACGTAGAATCCAAAAATAATGGTTATTTTGACATTTGACCTCAAGGTCAGGTCAAGATCAGGCAAAAAAGGTCAAATTTTGAAATCCAAAATTTGCAATAACCGACACGTGTTTACGGTCAGTTTTGCCACAGCAATCCAATGGTGCAATTTGTTTTTGTGTACGATGTCTAGAAATGTCAAAATTTGCGATTTTTTTTTAAATGGCCCATCACATTGAACACTTATTAGTGTCATTTGGGGGTCAAAAATATAGATATTTGTTTGAAATTTGGAATAGTCACTCATTAGAGATGGTTATCTGACATATCTTCCGGTTTTTTGAAAATTCTTACAATTTTGGATTTGGTAAACTTTGAAAAAAATAAAAACGATTTTTTGCATTTTGGGGATCAGAAAATCAAAATTGTGCAAATCCGAGATAGCCATCTTGTAGAGAATGTCATTTCCTTCCTTTTGACGTGCTTTGTTTGCAATTTGCTTCAATACTCGCAGTTCTATCATCGATCGAAGTTTCGTCCATTTTGGACCGAAAATGGCGTTACATGACGTCACTAAAACGCTATTTTCGCAAAAACTTCTCGACCGATTTTCTCCAAAATTTATCTGAAGACGTCAAATCGATGCCAGATAAGGTACTGAAAGTTTCGCGTCGATATCTAGTGTAGTTTTGAATCTATAGCGAAAACCCGGGAGGGGGGGTAAAATTTACCCCCCCAGCGCCGCGCGGGTTAAAGTATAGCCCGTGCAGTGTTCTATTAATTGCACACTTAGCGATGTTTCACAGATTCAGGTTTTCTTAAAACTGGCCATCACAGACATCGTCGCTAACTTGACATTCTAGGTCTGCGTATATTTCCAAACACGGTCCACCACACAGCCTCGCCACACATGCACATTGTTATTCCCCGATCGGCCTGTGTGGGTCAGACGAGGACGGAGCGGTGCAGATTCCGCCAAGTATCGGCCGGCACCGGGCGAGCTGTCAAACCGGTCCGGTCCTGCCTCGGTGCGGGATTCAGCCAGCTATCGTTTTGCCTACCGTGGGAGACCCAGAGCTAGGGAAGATCATTATGAGACCGACTGTACAGTCGGTCTAATAAATATATTCCCTTGCCACTATCGCAACCGTAGCGTCACGTGGTGGCAAGGGAAGATATTCATTAGACCGACTGTACAGTTGGTCTCATAATGATCTTCCCTAGCTCTGGGTCTCCCACGGTAGGCAAAACGATAGGTGGCTGAATCCAGCAACGAGGCGGAGCTGGACCGGTTTGACAGCTCGCCCGGTGCCGGCCGATACTTGGCGGAATCTGCACCGCTCCGTCCTGGTCTGACCCACACAGGCCGATCGGGGAATAACAATGCGCATGTGTGGCGCACCGTGGTTGGAAATATACGCAGACCTAGAATGGCAAGTTAGCGACGATGTCTGTGATGACCAGTTTTAAGCAAAACATAGGTATGTGAAGCATCGCTAAGTGTGCAATTGATAGAGCACTGAACGGGCTATACTTTAAGACGAATATTTTAATCTCAAGTTGACCGATACCATCGTCACAGATGTCTCGGAAATGGCTATCCGTCGTGTCGCTTGGCACGATTGCGAAATTTGCATTGCGCCAAAAAATAAAGTGTCAATATTTTGACCTGATCGTAAGGTCAATGTCAAATTTAAACACGTAGCCAGTCAGATGCTCTATCAGCTGCACACCTGAGGCCTGCATCTAAGATTCTTCGACTGCGCATGCGCAGTAAGTCGCACTGAGCCTGGGCGGAGGCTAACTGGCGAATGACGTCAGAAACTATGACGTCATCGCCCATCATGCGTCTTAGAATTGCTAAGCCAAAAATTTATGGATGTGCCCGATTTCAGGGGAAAAAATCGACGATATTGGCGCCGGCGACAAAATAAGCGGACACATATCGCGAATACTGGTGGATTTTGAGAAGATGAAGCAGTAATCTGCCCAAAACCCACTTTGACAACTCACCTCATCGGCTGTTGATCACGGTCTTCGTTGACGTGATTCATGACTACTTCATCATCGCTACTTTCTTGGTCTTACATGAAAGCATTATGGATTAAAGGGAAATAATGACCTTTTGATTTTGTTAGCAACAATTTCTTAGGCTACCGTTATGGTTTTAAAATTATTTTATTTAAATTTAAGAATTAAATAAAATTATTCCCAAATTCAAAGTTGTAAGTTTGGAAAAAATACAAAACAAGTACCTTGTGTACTTCATGAAGGTCATTGACAAATTCGTCCTTCCCTACCATTGTTTACATCAAGTGCGGCATTTTTGGAGGCTCTGTGACGTTTCCGATCAAACTAAGCCTGCTCGGACACACGCTAGTAGCGCTAGTGGCGCTTTCGTTCTCCATGGCAACCAGACGTCAGCCAATCAAAAGCCAGAAAGGGAATACGTTCTGGCTTTTCATTGGCTCACGCCTGGTTGCCATGGAGAACGAAAGCGCTACTAGCGTGCGTTCGAGCAGCACTCTGATTCGTGAAGCAATCCGTGAAGCATCCGTGATGCATGACTGACTATCAGTATAAGTCATGAATAACAACAACATGCAAACTATACCAACTCGAATAAAATAAGGGCGGAATGAATTGAACCCCAGGCAAGCTAGTATTCGCAAAGCACTCGGCACTGCGCCACAATAGCAAAAGCTGAGGGAAATGCATATTGGATACAATGTTATTACGTCACGAGTTTCTGAAGTGTCAACTACTATGAAATACTGTGATAAAATACCTTTAAAAATTATTAACAAGAAAATTCAAACTTAAAAACAATAATTTGAATAAGCCTTTAATTAGCTTTCAACTCAAAATCAGATATATTTTGCAATGCTACACAAGAATGGCACCAGTGACGTCATTAACAAAGCCTGCTACGGGACTTGGGTATACTATTCAGGAACAACTCGCCACAATGGTTAAGTGCGCCGAGAAGCATGACAATGACTTTGTAAACAAATCGCCGACGCTAAATATGTCGCCGTCGATGTGCATCGATGAGCTTCCGATTTAATTGCCAGTTTTGCACTGAGAGAAAAAGATACTATGGGTCTTACCAGCCCCCCTAGTAAAGCCCTTCTACCACCCAAAATACCACCCTTCAAGGCCTGGTACTAATGGTAGTATTCAGTACCAGGGTCTCACCTATGGTAGAGACCCTAGTATGATCTGCCTACTAGAGTGCCTACCAGGGGGCTCGCCCTTGAACCATGGGCCTTGAACTACCCCTGCATTCGGCACACGCGCGACACGCTGCCTACTAGAGTGCTTACGAGGGGGCTCGCCCCGTTTACCAGGCTACCCTCTGAATTCGGCACACGCGGCAGCCATCTTGATTCGCAAGCAGAAACTGCATGCGTTCAAGTGCATTCAAACTGCGTTGGCGTAAGTGCGTGTTGCGTCGGTATGTGTGTTGGAGGGGTGAAGTGTTAAGTTTCTCTGCATGTTGCAATTTGTTGCTCTTTGTTAGTAGTGGCAGCCACATCGATTCGCAACTGCAGAGACTGCGTAACGGGAGTGCGGAAGTGTTCCACCGTGAGTGCTTGCTACGTGTGTTGGAGGGGTGAGTGCTCACATGTTAAGTTGTACTTTATGCTTGTTGCTCTTTGTTGGTAGTGTATTAACTGCATTATGAACAGTTGCCATGGTATCATTTTCTAGTTAGATGCGTATGCAGGCAGAGGTATCATCTCCGAACAATTCTTGAACAATGTCAACAAACTTCCCAGGAAATTTGGGGTAGAGTTTTGGGTAACGGTGGTGCTGGCGTCACCGTCGCGGCCTGGCAATAAAATCAAGGTTCAAGGTTGCTATCACCGTTGTTGGTCTGGAGTCATAGGGAAGCTTTATGCCGTCACCAGATCTGGCTACGAGCGAATCTTAGGCCGCCCCAATTTAATGGCTACGAGCGGTAGGCCGAACCTATCGGAATTAATGAAACTAACCTAATCTAACCTAACCTAACCCGCCATTAAATCCGATCGGGTCGGCCTAAGTTTCGCTCGTAGCCAGAATCTGGTGACGTCATAAAGTTTCCCCATGACTCCAGACCAACAACGGTGATAGTAACTTTGAACCTTGATTTGGTTGCCCGGTCGCGACGGTGACGCCAGCCCCACCGTTACCGAGTTTTGTTGGCTCCCATGTGATTTTGTTACGCATGTGAAACCTATTTCATGCATATTTTTATAGAATGAATCTTGTTGCAATACAGCAACCCAAGGGCGGATCCAGGGTGCCAATTGGTCATGGCCCCCAAAGGTTCTGAAACCGTGTTTTGCCCCTCGGGGGCAAAACACGGTGATCGCCTGCTCGGGGGGCGTTCCCGAGCAGGCGATCAGCCGCGTGTTTGCTGTATTAACTGTCATGTCAGATGTTTCAACTCGGTTTACTGTACGAATAAATCTCGTTCCGGAAAAAATTGCCTGTTGTTGAGATATTCGGGCGAAAAATAGTCAACGCAAAAGCTGCAGCAACTGGTGGATATGTGGTAAGTGGGCTGGTAAGAAAGTGAATTCCCCTGGTAAGAGAGGTAGTACCACTTACTATACCCCTAGTACCAGGGTTAGTAACCGTCGTTGAACCTTGGTATTTGCGGTAGTAAACGTGACTACCCCCGTCGTAACCGGGATAGTAAGCGTGACTACCCCTCGTAACCGGGCTAGTATGCGTGACTACCCCCGTCGTAACCGGGCTAGTAAGCGTACTACCCCCTCGTAACTGGGCTAGTAAGCGTGACTATCCCCGTCGTAACCGGGCTAGTAAGCGTACTACCCCCTCATAACCGGGCTAGTAAGCGTACTACCCCCGTCGTAACCGGGCTAGTTAGCTTTGACTAGCTCATGGTTTTCGGGCTAGTAAATTTTACCAGGTCCCTAGTAAAACCGGTGGTAATACCCCTAGTACGTTTTACTAGGGGTGGTTAGTAAAGGCCTCGTAATGTTTGACACTAGCCCAAAACTAACCACCCCTAGTAACTTTTTCTCTCAGTGTGTGTTATTGTTTGTTAGTTTTTTGGGGATTTTTTTTATTTGTCATGATAATATACAGCATGGTGTTATATACAGCCACAGACAAATTATACAATACTCCTAATGTTGAAAAAAAATGAATCGATTTGCAAAAATTGAGGGTCGCAACCACTAACTATGCCGCCGTTGATGTGCATCGATGAGCTTCCGATTTTATTGCCACTTTTTCCAATCGCTGTTAGTTTTAGAAGATCGCCGGGCATATAATCACAACAAGCAGAACGCACAATATATTTTCCCCTCCATTGCGTAAAAAAACAATACGGGAAAATCCAGCAGTTTGATGAGGACTAAAAGTACTTGCAAGTACCGGTAGTTAAGAGTGTGCAACGCTTATCAACTTAAATTGAAATATCTTCGGTAGGAAGTTTTCATGCAAAATGTGATGAATTTACAATATATTTTGGTCTCGTCTGGCGATTTAAAGTGCTAACTCCATTTTTGTGGAAAAAGGTCATTATTTCCCTTTAAAGGGAAATAATGACCTTTTGATTTTGTTAACAACAATTTCTTAGGCTACCGTTATGGTTTTAAAATTATTTTATTTACATTTAAGAATTAAATAAAATTATTCCCAAATTCAAAGTTGTAAGTTTGGAAAAAATACAAAACAAGTAGGTACCTTGTGTACTTCATGAAGGTCATTGACAAATTCGTCCTTCCCTACCATTGTTTACATCGAGTGCGGCATTTTTGGAGGCCCTGTGACGTTTCCGAATCAAGCTGAGCGCTGCTCGGACACACGCTAGTAGCGCTAGTAGCGCTTTCGTTCACCATGGCAACCAGGCGTCAGCCAATCAAAAGCCAGAAAGGGAATACGTTCTGGCTTTTCATTGGCTCACGCCTGGTTGCCATGGAGAACGAAAGCGCTACTAGCGCTACTAGCGTGCGTTAGAGCAGCGCTCTGATCCGTGAAGCAATCCGTGAACCATCCGTGATGCATGACTGACTATCAGTATAAGTCATGAATAACAACAACATGCAAACTATACCAACTCGAATAAAATAAGGGCGGAATGAATTAAACCCCTGGCAAGCTAGTATTCGCAAAGCACTCGGCACTGCGCCACAATAGCAAAGGGTGAGGGAAATGCATATTGGATACAATATTGTTACGTCACAAGTTTCTGAAGTGTCAACTACTATGAAATACAGTGATAAAATACCTTTAATCAGTGGCGCACGCAGGGGGGGGGGGGGGGGGTGAAAGGGGTCAGCTGACCCCCCCCCCCCGAAATTTCTGAGGGGGCCCGCATCAAAAGGACCCGTATTCTGGTAGGGACCCGCTTTTGGTCAGGCCCGATCGCGGCATGGGCCCGGTGCTGGCAAAGGCGTGGCATGGGGCCCGGTCAGGACAAGGGCCCGGTCACAACAGGGCCCGGTCCTTGCATATTCTTGATACGGGCCCCTTTCTGATAGGGGCCCGGTCTTGGTCAGGTCCGATCGAGGCAGGGGCCCGGTGTTGGAAAAGGCGTGATATGGGGCCCGGTCAGGACGAGGGCCCGGACACAACAGGGCCCGCTCCTTGCAAATTATTTGATACGGACCCTTCCTGATAGGGGCCCGTTCCTGGTAGGAGCCCCATCAAGACAGGACCCGGTGCTGGCAGAGGCGTGATATGGGGCCCGGTCAGGTCGAGGGCCAGGTCACAACAGGGCCCGGTCCTTGCAAATTATTAATACGTGTCCGTTCCTGGTAGGGGCCCGGTCTTGGTCAGGCCCGATCGAGGCAGGGACCCGGTCCTAGCAAAGGCGTGCTATGGGGACCGGTCAGGACGAGAGCCCGGTCACAACAGGGTCCGGTCCTTGCAGATTTTTTATACGGGCCCGTTTCTGGTAGGGGCCCGGTTTGGTCAGGCCCGTTCGAGGCAGGGGCCCGGTGCTAGCAAAGGCGTGATATGGGGTCCGGCCAGGACGAGGGCCCCGTCGGCCGTCACAACAGGGCCCGGTCCTTGAAAATTATTGATACGGTCTCGTTCTGGTGACACGGGCTCGTTCCTGGTAGGGGCCCGGTTTGGTCAGGCCTGATCGAGGCAGGGGCCTGGTGCTAGCAAAGACGTGATATGGGGACCGGTTAAAACCAAGGCCCAGTCACAACAGGGCCCGGTCCTTGTATATTCTTGATACGGGCCCGTTTCTGGTAGGGGTCCAGTCTTGGTCAGGTCCGATCGAGGCAGGGGCCCGGTGCTGGCAAAGGCGTGATATGGGGCCCGGTCAGGACGAGGGCCCGATCACAACAGGGCCCACTCCTTGCACATTATTGATACGGGCCCGTTACTGGTAGGGGCCCGTTCCTGGTAGGGGCCCGATCAAGGCCACAGTGCTGGCGGAGGCGTGATGTGGGGACGGTCAGGTCTAGCATCTGGCCAAAACTAGTGGCTAGAGCAAACATGAACTAAATTTATCCCTTTACAACTGAGAAATATACGTTTTTTCCCCTAGGGTTGCATTGAGAAGGTCACGATTTTATAACTTGACCTTAGGTCACCGATATAGGAAATCCGAGATATTGTAGTCCCTAATGACTTCATGACGTGCCATGAGTTTCATGTCGCTCGATTAACCACTGTGCCGGTGGTGCTACCTATAAGTTGTTTGGTGGTCATGTCATTTGACCTGACTTGACCTGGCCGGGACCCAATTTTTGCCCAAACGTGGCTTAGCTATTCATTTCAAGTTGCTGAAAGTTTCAAGTCGATATCTCTATGCGTTTTCTGATTATGGCGGAAAAACTAAGGGGGTGGGGCAAAAAAATGTCCCCCCCCGCCCAGCGCCTCCAGGGTTAATTCCTATTCCGTTCGCGAACGTAGCCTACCGTAGTTTATACGGCACGTTGACGTCCAATGGCTGGGACTTTTAAACCTGTAGAGGACATGAATCTGGGAGGTTAGAAAGGAAAAAAGCGTCATAATTTGGCCAAATTTCTAAAATTGCTTCAATTTCCGAAGAGATAGAATTTCCGAAGAGATATTTCCGAAGAGATTCATGCCTAGAGAATATAAAGTCCTGTGTAAACGCAGTTTCTATCTACACTACAATTTGCGCATAATCATCTCAAACATCTGTGGGCGAAAACAAATAATATTGTAACGCTCAACTTCACTGATGAAATAAAATGCTTCGCTATTTGGCACATGAATAACGTTTCATCGTCAATACTAGGGATGTACCTAGGGACCGATGATTTTGAGTATCCAAGCCCACCAAAGACAATGGGTAGCAGATCTCCCGAAAAAAAACTAGTTATTAAAACGTTCGAAATTTTTTGACGCGATCTGTTCCTCGTGCTTCTCTCATTTTGACCAAACTCCAGAAAGCCTGTGCGCAGCTTCCAGACAGGTTATGCAGCAACTGGTTGACACCAGGCCCTGGATCCGTTGGAATTATGCCTTCCCAAGTCATGCGCAAGACCGTCTCCACATTTGTTGCGATGCTGTATATTGTAAAAATCAGCCATGTATCGCGCCAACTGATCACACATACCTGCTACGAAAATATCGTATCGATTCACCAGTCACCACTACTGCGTGTTGTCATTGACCTCATTTCGTCAACTCTCGACAGTTGTACCGCACATCAGTAGCACACGCACCTAAAATTCGCACATCAGTAACACACGCAGTCACCTTACACGACATTGACAAGACAATTGTCATGTCTCAGATCCCATGCTGTAGGGGGCCCGCTCAAAATCAAGTGACCGAAATCCGCGAAGTTTTCTAAAAACAGGTGGGGGCCCGCACACAAGGGGGGCCCGCTCTTAGGGCTCTGACCCCCCCCCCCCCCGAAATGGAATCCTGCGTGCGCCACTGCCTTTAATAATGATTAACAAGAAAATTCAAACTTAAAAACAATAATTTGAATAAGTCTTTAATTAGCTTTCAACTCAAAATCAGATATATTTTGCAATGCTACATAAGAATGGCACCAGTGACGTCATTAACAAAGCCTGCTACGGGACATGGGTATACTAATCAGGAACAACTCGCCACAATGGTTAAGTGCGCCGAGAAGCATGACAATGACTTTGTAAACAAATCGCCGACGCTAAATAGGTCGCCGTCGATGTGCATCGATGAGCTTCCGATTTAATTGCCAGTTTTGTGTTATTGTTTGTTAGTTTTTTTTTGAAAAATTATTATTTTTCATGATAATATAAAGCATAGTGTTATATACAGCCACAGACAAATTATACAATACTCCTAATGTTGAAAACAAATGAATCGATTTTCAAAAATTAAGATTTTCAAAAATTAACTAACTATGACCGAGGCCACCAAGTTGATGTGCATCAATGAGCTTCCGATTTTATTGCCACTTTTCCAATCGCTGTTAGTTTTAGAAGATCGCCGGGTATATAATCACAACAAGCAGAACGCACAATATATTTTCCACTCCATTGCGTAAAAAAAGAACAATACGGGAAAAACCCGCAGTTTGATGAGGACCAAAAGTATTTGCAAGTACCGGTCGTTAAAAGTGTGGAACGCTTAACAACTTTAACTTGAAATATCTTTCGATAGGAATGTTTTCATGCAAAATGTGATGAATTTACAATATATTTTGGTCTCGTCTGGCGATTTAAAGTGCTAACTCCATTTTTGTGGAAAAAGGTCATTTTTCCCTTTAACCCTAGCCCTACGGGAGCTTTTTCACCTTCGCCCTACGGGGGGGGGGGGCTGACAGGCCCCCCTGTTAACTTCCAAACCAAGCAACTTAGAGCAATGTCGTCAGAACCAGCATGTTGCCTGTCATGAGAGGAATCTAACCGTATGTGAATTTTAGGTTTCAGGTCACCGGGTGACCTTCCAGGTCAAGTGAATGACCTCAGATTTACCACGTCCAGAACAGCAATTTTGCTCTTCAGAAAACCTCACAATTAGAAATTGATAAATTTAAATAAAAAGGCATGTTCCTAGATCAGTTTTGGCTCAGAAATACAAAAAAAAGTAATTATTTGTTCGTATCTTGTAAAAAAATGTCAAAAAGTTATTTGAAAAAAATGACGTCATCAGTTGTTTACACTTAGGGACCATCACTCAGTCAAAAATGAAGATATTGCTTTGAAATTTGGTTTAAGTATTATCTATACTCAGTTCTCTCACATATATTCCGGTTTTTCTAATATCTTTGAAAATTGTGATTTTGTGGGGATTTTTTTTTAAAAAAAGTAATTCTTTTTTAAATTTAGGGTTCAAAAACCCAAAATTTTGAAAATCCGAGATTGCCATTTTAAAGAAAATGCCATTTTGTATCTTGGATCAATTGCGTTTACAATTTTCTTTAAAACTCTGTTTTCTTCGATTTTTCCAATATTTCTCATTTTTTACCAACATGACGTCATCAAAACATGATTATCTCTCAAACTACTTAACCAATTTTTTTTTACAGCCTACGTATAATTGTTGTAAACTCAGCTACCAAAAATTTCAGCCAGATGCACCCCATGTGTAAAAAGTTATTCAAGAAAAACCACAGGGGGCTGTCAGGCCCCCCCCCCCCCCCCGTTGGGCGAGGGTTAAATCAAATAACTGGGGAAACACTCTTCGCTCACCTTCCATCCCAATCACACTACTACTACCTATATACATACATTATACACAATTCAAAAGCACGTATTTCAGGCGTCACAACGGGATTACAAGACAGCTACAATAAACAAAACAAAAAGAATGGCTGCTGCGAGTTTTTATAGGGCACTTAATAATTGCAATTTTCCTAATACTATTTTGCCCATCTACCCCCATACAAAGTGTCATGACGTCACCGAAGATGCGACGTCACAAAAGCTAATAATATGCTTAGATGCCGAACAGGCCTCAGGCGATGCTTCATAGACCTAAGGTTTTAAATACTGTCGTCGCAGATATAGTCGCTAACTTAATGGATATAAACCCGGCCGGGTGTGTTTGTGGAGCGTGAAGGACGGAGCGGCGTGATGCGAAAATATCAGTACGAGGCCCACTGCATTTGTCTGCTTTTTCGTGTAGAATCATCAGGTGGACGTTTGCATTCGTAATTTCGGAGTTCTGCATTACACATGACACGTGGCATGATTAAGAAAGAAATACACGTAAAAGCGACTGGTGCCAGCGCGGTTCGAACCCACGACCAATCTACGAATACGCTAGGAGTATACACTATACAGCTCTGCCGACTGAGCTATTTGGGCTGATGTGATGAACACTGTTATCCAGTCTCCAATATTGGATCTCTGCCAGCTCAGGACAGGCGACCTCTTGACCCTCGAGACAGACGGCCCTGACCACCACCTGGGTCGCGGGGCATTCCATTCCGACAACGCCCCGCACTCCCTCTCTCCCTCCCCTCCCCAGGTCACGCACCTGTCAGACAGCCACAATGGTGCCAACCTACGGTGGGGAAACCACCATGTTTGTGCCTATCGCGACCGTAGCGCCACGTGGTGGCAAGGGAAGATCATTATGGGACCGACTGTACACTGTACAGTCGGTCCCATAATGATCTTCCCTTGCCACCACGTGGCGCTACGGTCGCGATATGCACAAAAAAGGTGGTTTCCCCACCGTAGGTTGGCACCCATTGTGACTGTCTGGCAGGTGTGTGACCTGGGGAGGGGAGGGGAGAGAGGGAGTGCGGGGCGGTGTCGGAATGGAATGCCCCGCGACCCAGGTGGTGGTCAGGGCCGTCTGTTTCGAGGGTCAAGAGGTCGCCTGTCCTGAGCTGGCAGAGATCCAATATTGGAGACTGGATAACAGTGGTCATCACGTCAGCCCAAATAGCTCAGTCGGTAGAGCTGTATACTCCTAGCGTATTCGTAGATTGGTCGTGGATTCGAACCGCGCTGGCACCAGGCGCTTTTACGTGTATTTCTTTCTTAATCATGCCATGTGGCATATGCAATACAGAACCCCGAAATTACGAATGCAAACGTCCACCTGATGATTCTACATGAAAAAGCAGACAAATGCAGTGGGCCTCGCACTGATATTTTCGCATCACACCGCTCCGTCCTTCACGCTCCACAAACACACCCGGGCAGGTTTATATCCATTAAGTTAGCGGCTATATCTGTGACGACAGTATTTAAAACCTTAGGTCTATGAAGCATCGCCAGATGTGCAGCTGATAGAGCAGCTGACTGGCTACGTGTTTAAATTTGACATTGACCTTGAGATCAGGTCAAAATATCGACACTTTATTTTTTGGCGCAATGCAAATTTCGCAATCGTCACAAGCGACACGACGGATAGCCATTTCCGAGACGACATCTGTGACAACGGTATCGGTCAACTTGATATTCAAATATTCGTCTTAAAGTATAGCCCGTGCAGTGTTCTATCAATTGCACACTTAGCGATGCTTCACAGACCTATGTTGTTTTTTTCTTAAAACTGGTCATCACAGACATCGTCGCTAACTTGACATTCTAGGTCTGCGTATATTTCCAACCACGGTCCGCCACACATGCGAATTGTTATTCCCCGATCGGCCTGTGTGGGTCAGACCAGGACGGAGCGGTGCAGACTCCGCCAAGTATCGGCCGGCACCGGGCGAGCTGTCAAACCGGTCCGGCCCCGCCTCGGTGCGGGATTCAGCCAGCTATCGTTTTGCCTATCGTGGGAGACCCAGAGCTAGGGAAGATCATTATGAGACCGACTGTACATACGTAGAGTGAATATGGTACTATTGTTTCCCGCCTCAACTATCCGAGGCCACCATGCTACATGATCAGCAGCCTAAGGTCGAGATGTGATGAAAGAGACACACGTCTAAACAATCATTAACAGCCCTAACCAGTTTTGTGAGAAATTTAAGTGAGGACATCATCATACGCTTGGGACATTAGTCACCAATCAACTGAGTTCGGTGGGAAACGCAATGCCCGAGAGGTTAGAGCTTCGATGTCCCACGCGAGGAGACTGAATTCCAGCCTCCGCCCATGGTCACTGAACGAGGAATGCCACGTTGTGGTGCACATCGTCCGGTTTGCATGACCAAGTGGGTCAGGTTTGCTTGAAACAGGGTTGGATAACTATATAGATGTGTTGTGAACAGTTCATTGAAGTGTTTATGTATTTGCATTGCTTACGAATTTCCATTTCAGTGTCATGTCATCTTTGCACAAAAGATCATGGCAGAAAAAAACGTATGTGACTACGACAGCTTATTTCTGGCAACATAGGTAGTATTGGTCGGGAGTGAGCAGGGAAGAAAACCGCAAATGTCATCGGCATCCACACACACGTACACTGTGACGCAGTTTTTTTTAAACCGAAATGGACTTAAGACGATCAATTTACCAACATAGTACATAGCTGATATACATAAGTAATTTACCACCAAAAAGACTCAGTATAATATTGTTATCCCGGGATATATGAAACGAAACGAAACGAAACGAAATGGTCTGTAACTGAAGTAAGCGGCGTTTGTGGTTCTCTCCCTGCGGTCGCGGTCTTAGTGCTGACCTGAGCTCGGTGGTGGAGTGCTGTACCATGTACGGGCCGTCATCCACGAATGTGGCGGCCTCTGGCGACATGCTAGAACGCAGCGGGCCGCAAGACAGCACCAGGGCGCCGTCAGAGAGCCGCCGGACCTATGACGGACCAAGTCCGTCAGCTGGGTCAGCAGGGTCAACTCAGTCGGTCAGCGAGGTCATCAGGGTCAACTCAGTCGGTCATTATATATATATATATATATATATATATATATATATATATATATATATATATATATATATATATATATATATATATATATATATATATATATATATATATATATATATTATATATATATATATATATATATATATATATATATATATATATATATATATATAT
>JAXIVJ010004064.1:0-57500 GCA_036785665.1 Chirona hameri
TTTCACTTTTCAAGAAAACGGATCAGTGAGCTGAAAAATCAAAGCTTAATCAAATATCGCGCTATGCAGACTATCCAACACATCATCGAGCAGTGCAGTCGAATGTCAGTTTATATTGTATCCCGCAGTTGGCCGCCGTGTCCCCCGGACATGAACGGTAGACGGACGTCGCTCGGTTCGGACCGTCGCCCGGTATGGCCGGGATCGCCGCTGTCCTGTGTGGCTTCCCGTCTGCCTGAGTGGGCTATCAGGCGGCGAGGATCGACCAGCCGTCATCCGCCGTCAGTGGTACCCCCACCGTGCCGCCGCCGTCAGTGATACCCCACCGTGCCGCCACCGTCACTGATACCTCCACCGTCCCGCCGCTGTACGACTTCTGCCGGGCGAAAAACGGGCTGACCTTCGCCGGAGACCGCGGCGTCACGGGGTGCCGACAGTGACCGCCGACACTGCCCAGCGGCACTGTGGTGACCTGGGTGTCGGAGAGAGGGGAGGGTCCGTCACCGCTCCCACCGGCCGCACGTGCCACCTATTCAAGTGTGAACCGAGTGAAACAGGAGCCCCACAGTGCCACCGTGCTCCAGATTTGTCGATATCCGGTTTCGGTTTCACAGTGCGTCGGGATATTTTATCGCAGCCGTGAAGAGTGCCTGATTTCCGAGCGATCGAGCTCGCGGTGTGCGTATCCATTATACCAATGGATGTGTCATGGAGTAGAGCTGCAGATTTTAGGCCTTCAGTCCAGACCAATACACACTGTTGCGGGCTTTTGGAATACAAACCCTCGTCATAGGAATTCGCTGTGCTTTTTAAGGGTCATTAAGTTCCCCTACGATAATCCAGGCACTTCCATATGAAGTATCCGTGTAACTTGCGGTGCTGTGCTATGACTTAATTTCGGGATTCTAAAGAACTGAACTTTCTCTATCAGTGTCACCGTGAGGCGTGAAGCGGCAAATGGACAGCGGTGAGCTAAAACGTCCCACACTGTGTGGGCTGCCCGTTTGGATAAATGTGTCGCCAGGAAGTTTTAGGCCGTCCCGACGCGCGTATTGGCATGTAGTACCTCTTATTTTCAGACGTTGTTGCCCATGATGTCCTCTTGAATGTTGTCTTGATCTCTAATGCAGTGTTCCAAAATGATACCGACTGTGTAGAGATGCCGGATTTTTAATCCACAACACCCAGCAAACCACTGCCGTTACATTCGCCCGTGCTGGGCTGTTATGACACAGGCACGACCACGAGTAGCATACCTGCTCAGGTAATCTACTTTGAAAGAGAAGATGACGCTGCGTTGAAAACGGAATCCATTATTCGCAGATCGACCATCAGTCGATACCATCACTCAGTATCTGTCCTTGCGGCCAGGGCTGCAGTTGAGGGGGACGCAGGGGCTGACGGCCACTCAGTATCTGTCCTTGCGGCCAGGGCTGCAGTTGAGGGGGACGCAGGGGCTGACGGCCACTCAGTATCTGTCCTTGCGGCCAGGGCTGCAGTTGAGGGGGACGCAGGGGCTGACGGCCACTCAGTATCTGTCCTTGCGGCCAGGGCTGCAGTTGAGGGGGACGCAGGGGCTGACGGCCACTCAGTATCTGTCCTTGCGGCCAGGGCTGCAGTTGAGGGGGACGCAGGGGCTGACGGCCACTCAGTATCTGTCCTTGCGGCCAGGGCTGCAGTGCTGCAGTTGAGGGGGGACAGGGCTGCAGCAGGGCTGCAGTTGAGGGGGACGTAGGGGGAAGCGTGTCCCCCTACTTTTGAAAACTGAAGGTTTTCAGATAACTATGGGGACGCATTGGAGGGACACACCTGAAATGACCTTCTCCTTGGCTGTGTCCTTTCGCTGTTGCTTTCAAATATGAGTGTCTTGCATGTGCGTATGTTCGAGGGTGTGATGGTGTGTTCCTCCCGTGGTGTATCTTTGTAAGTGACGGTCCAAAAAAATGACAGCGAAGAAAACAGTGGAACACTGCTGCCAGTTTCAGAAGTTTTCCCTGAAATCTAGAGGTTTCGAAGTGACGTTTCATGGAAGATTTTCACAGAACCTCTGAATTTTCAATCAGGGGCTTTTTCAAATAATTTTCTGAAATTGAAGTTTTCATGTAAAACAAACTCTAATTTTTCGCTTAGCTGAGTGGGGTTCACGAAGAACCAGCAAGAAATGCTCGAAAACTGACCAGACTTTGTCCTCCGCCCTGTATGACTGATATCTCCTTTACTAACAGCGTGAATTAATATGGAATCCTGGGGCGTAGCTGGGGGGGGGGGGGCAGTGCAGTCATTTGCTGTTTTCAGCAATGTCTACTTTCCACCTTCTTTTATATCACCACATCTAACCCCCAAACTACCTCTCCTCATATGCTTTGTTATGTTTGTTTCCATTTCTTAGCTGGGAATGCCGCGACATTTTCTCTTTTGTTCTCTAGTGTTAATGAAAGGTGCCGTGCGTCGTTGGGATCGAGGGTGGGGGCACTCCTGGTCACCTATTAATGGGTGGCGGTTAGAAAGAAGAACAAATATAGAGGGAAATTATTTGTTACATCTGGCAGCAGTGAGTGGAAAATAATCGCTGTTGTTTGCGGTTGGTGATCATTGATCACTCATAAGCACCAAAAGTAATTTGGCTTCGTCATTTCCTGTATGTCCAAAACCTGGGAGTGTCAATTTAGTGCAGTGTAGACTGAATATGTCATGGAAATGACGAAATCAAATTATTTTTGGTGCTCATTAGATATAAAATTTGCATCCAGTTTTGAGGAAGCCTTCTCTGCCATTTTGTTCATTTGTAGTAATGCAATAACATATAAAAAACACTATATATTCGGCTTCTCGTCATTATCCGAGTGAAACTTCTCTTTGATAATGACGCGAAGTATGGTGATTTTTAAGTATTACAAATTAACAAAAAGCTATTGATTTTCCACTTTCTGCCCATAGTTACGATCATGTTCATGTAAAACGCGATCAAAACGATTCTCCATTTTCTGTCTATATTTAAGATCATGTTCATGAAAAACGTGATCAAAGCAATGTAAATCGGTATTATCGTTACGCAGCGGCGCGAGTTACCCCAGTGTCATGGCACAGATAAATATATCATGGTGAAAATTATTTTTATATAACCTTACAAATTACTATTAAAGTTTTAGTGAATTTATATATATTTTATATGAATTTTCGGCCACGGGCCATGATCACATATACTAAAAAGCAAAGATGATTTTGTTTTGTATATGTGATCATGGCCCGTGGCCGAAAATTCATATACAATATTTATAAATGCACTAAAACTTGAATAGTAGTTTGTAAGGTCATGTAAAAATAATTTCCACCACTATATATCTAATGCCTTACATTCAACGAGCACTTACCCAGTTAAAATATAAATATATCATTATATTGCCCTCTTCACCCTATCTGAAACCCCAACATTGCCCTACCGCTACCCCTATGCCGGTGAATGGGAGCGTCCCCTACTTTGTTTACAGTTGCACCCCTGCTTGCGGCCTACATTTTCCCCCGCGTTGTCCCTCTTGCCCACCAGCCGAGTGTGCATCTCTGGCAGCAGCGGACATTTTCATACCAGCGGCGACAAACACTAGAGGCCGTTCCGCGCCATAGCCGGCGGCATTAGGCCGGCCTAAACTGGCAGCTGGCGCAATAAACACCTAGACAGCGTTTCCAGCCTGTTACTGCCCCTCCACGGGCCATAAGCATTTCATAAACAGGCGGCGCTGTGAAGTCGGCCGGTCGGTAATGCGATGAATGACGTGCGGTGAGCCAGCATGCTTCGTCTGTCTGCTGCTCGGAGTAGAGCTGACAATTTTTGCTGGCTTTCCTCAGCCCACAAAGTTCGCAATGGCTCACCGAACAATCCCTTTGAAAGTCACGGAACATCGAAATATGATAATAAAATAAGTTATTAGACTATAGAAGCTTCGGAAGAGACCTTAGCTTGCATGACGAAGAATGAGACATACCGTCAAGGTCGACACTCTAAGAGCTGCAGAATAAAAGCGGTTTCGACTTTGGACTCTAGACACTAGCTTTTTGGAATGGCAAATATACCTATACCTGAGGAATATGTAGGTAGATAAATGACTGAACCCTGGTCAATTTCACAACAATCTGTAAACAAATATCAGAACTGCACTAGGTCGCTATCCCGTGACAGTGCCCACTGCACAGGACTGCCGTGCGTGGTATCCGCTGTCAGCGCCGTCACTGCTCTCTCAGATGGGCTCATTTCCTGAGCACACAGCTCGGCGCCGAACCGTCCCCGCTTCCCCTCCTGATCGGGGATCGACCGGCGGCCAGCTCGTGGCACGTCTGCAGCCGCCTTTTCCCCAGCTATTTACACGGGCCCGTCATATTTAGGCGGCGGAAGCGGCGGCGGAAGGCCCGCCGGCCCCGGCGCTGTCGCCGGAAGCAGGCAGACAGCCGCGGTGTCCGCCAGATATTGGAGACCAGGGGAGGAGAGGAGGAGAGGAGGAGAGGAGGAGAGGAGGAGAGGAGGAGAGGAGGAGAGGAGGAGAGGAGGAGAGGAGGAGAGGAGGAGAGGAAGAGAGGAGGAGAGGGACAGTCATCACCGCTGGTCAGACAGAAGCCCCGTTTACATAGCAATTTCCAAAATAGTGGAACATTGTCCACTATTTGTGGAACATCTTCCATTAAGCTCGTTTGAGTAGATATCACCACTACACCAGACTGAGATTTGATCAAATTTGCTCAAACATGGTGTAAGAGTGATCTTGGTTCCTTTTAATTATAAATCGTGCTTTATAAGTACTGTTAACAGCACAAACATCCAGAGCGGAGTATTTTTTCTTCCGACATTCTGACCTTCATTTGGTAGCGTAGCAGCTTTTGCGAAGACTGCTACGCTTCCATATATGCGCAACCGATTTACTTTTTTTCCGACGGCAGTTCCCGCTTTTTCGCGAATAAGAACTAGAGCTGCAATATCTCCGGAAAGTATCATACCGGTACCATACAACAACACAACCAATAACACAATGTTCCACCAATATACCGGCGCTGTCATTAGTATTTTGTCGCACATATGTTCGCATGCCGCATAGTACATGCCGCAGGCATCTAAGAAGTGGTTGCTTTGCCTAAAAATGACCCGCTGTGTCGTGCACTGTACCGTAAGTCATGCAGCTCGAAACGTGGGAGGAGCTTATTTTAGCCAAGTTAGCGGGCACTTATTTTCGCGACCAGCACCTGACGTGAATTCTGCATAATACCACGGAAACAACACCAACAAAGGCAATACCTAGGCTGCAACAACCATGCGACCATGTGATACATAACAGCAGACGGTAAATTGACGCACTGGCGCCGTAATCGTGATCATGTGATGGTGAAAGAAATCTTCATGCTCCACTATTAGTGGACAATGTTTCACTGTTTTGAAACTGCTATGTAAACGGGGCTAGAGATGGCAATATGAAAAGATGGTCTATGTACCTACTGGCAATATGAACGGCGCTACTGGCTGTCTTCAGTCAGACATGCTGCCCTAATTGCACGGAAATTGCTTTTTATCGTGCACCTTATCGCTTTTCACATCGATGCCTCGATACTTCTTCGATAGTGACGATCTAATGGATAACAACGATAACACGGAAATACGAGTATAGTTGTGATACTCAATGGTTCGGCTTGCTGTGGCAAGTCCAATTTCCTGTCCCAACCTGCCTCTGCACCCCTGAGGGGTGATTATATGATTTCTGCAATGGTCTGCAATGCAATGCAATGCAATGTAATGCGATGCAATGCAATGGTCGTGACGGCCACCCACGCTGAGGTCCGGCATCAAAGCTTACTGGACCACACCACGGAGCGACTGCTGACAATGCAGAGATGGTGGCGACTCTGCGAGCCTCAGTGAGCGCCGAGCTGCGCTTAACGTGCGTTTTCAAGTGGGGATTGGGCAGTAGTAGTTAAAATACTACCGTCACGGTAGTATTTGGAAACCATTAGTACGAAATGGTTTCCAAATTCATAATACTTGCTCCAAGTGCCCATGCCAATGACCTGAGGCTGAAAAAGGCCACCTGAGGTCAATAATCAATTATGGCGGGCTAGATCGGGCTCCTGGCCCCATAGTGCGGCGGTGCGAATTGACGTCCTCCGCCCCCACATATCGTCGCGGGAGCCCGGGTCGTCTTTCCCGCGATCCGTCCTGGTGCCACGTGACGGGCCCCTCCTCGCGATCCGTCCCGGCGGTCCGGGTCGGGCCCTCCCCGTGATCCGTCCTGGCGGTCCGGATCGGGCCCTCCTCCGATCTGTACCAGCGGTCCGGGTCGGACCCTCCTCCGATCTGTCCCGGCGGTCCGGGTCGGGCCCTCCTCCGATCTGTCCCAGCGGTCCGGGTCGGGCCCTCCTCCGATCTGTCCCAGCGGTCCGGGTCGGGCCCTCCTCCGATCTGTCCCGGCGGTCCGGTTCGGGCCCTCCTCCGATCTGTCCCAGCGGTCCGGGTCGGGCCCTCCTCCGATCTGTCCCAGCGGTCCGGGTCGGGCCCTCCTCCGATCTGTCCCAGCGGTCCGGGTCGGGGCCCTCCTCCGATCTGTCCCAGCGGTCCGGGTCGGGCCCTCCTCCGATCTGTCCCGGCGGTCCGGGTCGGGCCCTCCTCCGATCTGTCCCAGCGGTCCGGGTCGGACCCTCCTCCGATCTGTCCCGGCGGTCCGGGTCGGGCCCTCCTCCGATCTGTCCCAGCGGTCCGGGTCGGGCCCTCCTCCGATCTGTCCCAGCGGTCCGGGTCGGGCCCTCCTCCGATCTGTCCCGGCGGTCCGGGTCGGGCCCTCCTCCGATCTGTCCGGCGGTCCGGGTCGGGCCCTCCTCCGATCTGTCCGGCGGTCCGGGTCGGGCCCTCCTCCGATCTGTCCGGCGGTCCGGGTCGGGCCCTCCTCCGATATGTCCCGGCGGTCCGGGTCGGGCCCTCCTCCGATCTGTCCCGGCGGTCCGGGTCGGGCCCTCCTCCGATCTGTCCCGGCGGTCCGGGTCGGGCCCTCCCCGTGATCCGTCCTGGCGGTCCGGGTCGGGCCCTCCTCCGATCTGTCCGGTGGTCCGGGTCGGGCCCTCCTCCGATCCGTCCCGGCGGTCCGGGTCGGGCCCTCCTCGCGATCCATCCCGGCGGCCCGGGTCGGGCCCTCCTCCGATATGTCCCGGCGGTCCGGGTCGGGCCCTCCTCGCGATCCATCCCGGCGGCCCGGGTCGGGCCCTCCTCGCGATCCGTCCCGGCGGTCCGGGTCGGGCCCTCCTCGCCATCTGTCCCGGCCGTCCGGGTCAGGCCCTCCTCCGATCCATCCCAGCGGCCCGGGTCGGGCCCTCCTCCGATCCAGCCCGGCGGCCCGGGTCGGGCCCTCCTCGCGATCCATCCCAGCGGCCCGGGTCGGGCCCTCCTCCGATCCAGCCCGGCGGCCCGGGTCGGGCCCTCCTCGCGATCCATCCCGGCGGTCCGGGTCGGGCCCTCCTCGCGATCCATCCCGGCGGTCCGGATCGGGCCCTCCTCCGATCCGTCCCGGCGGTCCAGGTCGGGCCCTCACCGTGATTCGTCCCGGTGTTCCGGGTCGGCCCCAGGCACGTAGACAAGGGGAGGCGGCGGGGCGCCCCCCCCCCCCCCCCCCCCCCCCCCCCCCCCCCTGGAGGCCAGGGGGCCCTTTTCGGCGCGCACAGCGCTCCGAAAAGGGCCGACGAGACCGCGCGAAGCGCGGTATCATGGGCTCTCTCAGAGTCGAATGACCACGCGAAGCGTAATCTTTAGAGAGTTTAGAGCACTTCAGAGGCCCTTTAGGCACAGCAGGACCCTTTCTGAAAGACCAGAGGACCCTTGGACGTTCAAAAGAGCCCTGTGCATGTCAGAGGGGCCCCTGGCCAGACCGAAAGGCCCCTGAGCGGGTCAGAGGCCCCTGAACACGTCGAATGGGCCCCTAGCCAGCACAGGGGGGCCCTGGGCAGGTCGGAGAGGCCCCTGAGCATGTCAGTAGGGCGACAAAGCAGCCAACGAAGTCCCTTGCCAGGTTGTAAGGGCCCCTTAGAAGGCTGGAGGGCCCTGAGAAGTGCAAAGGGCCCCTGAGCGGGTAAGAAGGGCCCCTGAACATGCCGAATTGACCCCTAGCCAGCACGGAGGGGCCCAGGGCAGGTCGGAGGGACCCTTGAGCATGACGGCAGGGCGACAAAGCAGCCAGCGCAGTCAGACCAGAAGAGTCGCTGGGCAGATTGGAGGGGCTCCTGGGCAAGTCAGACTTCAGAGGGGCCCCTGGCTAGACTGAAAGGGTCCCTGGGCCGGTCGGAAGGGCCCTCGACCATGTCGGATGAGTTCCTATCCAGACTGGAAGAGCCCCTGGGCAGGTTGGAGGGGCCGTGAGCATGTCCGCATGGCGACAAAGCAGCCAGTGCAGTCCCTAGCCAGGTCGGAAGGACCTCTGAATAGGCCGAATGGGACCCTTGACACACAAGAGGGGCCTTTTAATCGCTAACAAAGGGTGTTACAATATACCCGAAAGCTCCGATTTTAATATTTTTCTTGTGGAATAAGTCCTCTTTGTATTTAATATATATATATATCACCCACTCCACATCCTTCTTGTCTTTTCGCGGATCCCAGACGAGTCCCTGAACAGGTCGGAAGGGTGTTGAAAAGTTCGAAGAGGCCCCTAGACAGTCTGAAGGGACCCTGGGCCTTTAAAAAGTAAGAATGCAGTTGTCCAAGGAATACAACTGCAAATTTTCGCGCCGCTCCGCGGCGCAATTTAACTACAAATGGGTCACCACAATAAATTTCCCGCCGCTAGAGGCGCTGATGATCGAATGCTACCAAGCGGTCCGGCATCTGTGCGTCAGAGTATGGGGCGCATTGTTTACGGCGGAGTTTTGAAGGGGTTAGAGTGATACAGATGTGTTCAAACTTATACGAAATGTTGGTGTCTATGAGTGTATTCGAAACCTGAAAGCATTTCTCGCTGAGCTCAATCGTTTGACCTCGGGAGGTCAAAGAATGCCCGCGAGGTCAAATCTTGGGTACCGCATAACTTTTTCCTAAAGTATTTACCGAAGTCGTTTCAACGGATAAACATTTTCACCAGCCTATATACGGTGCACAAAGAGGGATCTGACTGCCCCTGGGCACCGGTTGACCTCAGGTCACAACATCAGTTACCGTTATGGCCTATGGGAGAATGACGGAATACCGCATATTTTCCCCCAAAATCACTTAGAGAACCCATTCCACCACCATCGTCTTCCCTTTAACTCACCAAAAGTGAACAACGCAAGAATTGACCCTCCCGGGTCACCGTTTTACCTCAGGTCACCTGGAAAGGCGCTAATGTCCATTTAACGAGCCGTCCAAATACGTATTCGTTTTTACCGGCCGATTATGTTCAAGTTTATAGAAAATGTTGGTGTCTATGTGTGCATTCGAACCCTGAAATGAGATCTCGCTGAAGTAAATAGTTTGACCTCGGGATAGTTCCTAAAATAGTTCCCTAAAGTACTTATCGAAGTCGTTTCAACGGCTAAATATTCACACTAGCCTGTATACGGCGCACAACGAGTGATCTGACCGCCCCTGGTCACCGGTTGACCTCAGGTCATAACATAAGTTGCCATTATGACCTATGGGAGAATCAAATCAGTATATTCAAAACCATCTACGATGTGGCTTTTCTGGTTTCACGTCGATTACAAGCCTGTTACACCTATACCTACGATGCAGTGCAGTCACACACTTCCACACACGCAGCAGTAATTTATGCTATAAAAGACCTAAACGCTAATAAAGACAGTAGTACCTATAAGCAACAAGTTGCAAAAGGTAAGACGGATACAAATTGTGACGAAATCTACAATGATACTACTGATACTACAATGATACTACGCCATCTACAATGATACTGCTGATACTACAATGATACTACTGAGTCAGCTAGGTCGGTAATGTGGACTTAAAAGCGCACACGGTCTGCAAGGCACGGGCGGACGATGACAGGCTATTCCAGGCCGCAGAGGCACGATATGAGAAAGCCTTATGTGTTGCGGCTAGCCCGCACTTAGGTAGGTGGAGGCTGCCCTGAACTGTGGCGCGAGTACGGCGGTCCGACATGACAGAGCGGGCACAAACAGAGCGCGCAGCTCGGCCAGCATTCCCTCCACGCGCAATACAATACACTTCGATGGCGTCGCTGTGCGACACCAGGGTCTCGATCCTCGACCATCCTAGAGAATTTAGAGCCAGGGTGATGTGCTGATGCTTTTTGGATCCTGTGACCATTCTGGCCGCAAAGTTGATGAGCTTTTGAATTTTGTGAAGCTGAACCTTGGCAGCCCCACCCCACACGTAGAGACAGTAGGTGATGTGAGGAAACACGTAGGCCTGAATCACAATTTTGAGCACTTTTTGTGTGAAATAATGCCGAATCCGGTACAAGGAGATGAGAATTCCGTTACATTTTTGAACGACATGCGAGACATGAGCGTCCCATGACAGGCAGGGGTCCAGGACGACACCGAGAACTTTGGTACTGGTAGAAGCAGCCACTTCAGACCCATCGATGCTGAAGTGAAAGTCAGCGCATTTTTTTAAATTTTGCTTTGAGCCAAACAGGATGAAGTCGGTTTTCTTTTCGTTCATTTTAAAAGAGTTGGCACAGAACCAGGACTGAAGCTCACATATAGTGAGCTCCAGACGCAATTTGAGATCGGTAAGACCCGGCCTGTTAGGGATCGCGCAGTCAATATGCATGGTGTCGTCAGCGTAGTAGATGAGGTGGTAATGCGTCAGATGGCCAGAGAGATCGTTTGTGAACAGAATGAACAGGATCGGACCGATGATCGAGCCCTGGGGCACACCGCACGCCATCGGCAGGTACACGCATCCGCCCCGAACCATCTGCCGCCGGTCGCTCAGGTTGCTCCTGAACCAGGCCACGTCCAGCACACCATACCACGAGAGCTTGGTGAGGAGGACGTCGTGGTCGACGCTGTCGATGCCTTAGACAAATCTGGCGTCGTTAACGACGATATGCGGCCGTTGTCGGTGTTGTTGACCAGGCGTTCGACAGCGGAGAGCAATGACGGTGTACCGCATAATGTTGTTTTTCTCCAAAAATAACTTCGAGAAACTATTATACCACCATCGCCTTCCCTTTAACCGACCGAAGGTAAGTTTGGACACAATCGTCGGTAAACAACGAATACGTATTTGGACAGGTCGTTAAATCGATATTAGCGCCTTTCCAGGTGACCTGAGGCCAAACGGTGACCTGGAAGGGTCAAGTCTTGCGTTGTGCACCGTCTATAGGCTAGTGGTGATATTTAGCCGTTGAAACGACTTCGGTAAGTACTTTAAGGACAAAAGTGATGCGGTACCCAAGATTTAACATCGCAGGCACTCTTTGACCTCCTGAGGTCAAACGACTGACCTCAGCAATAAATACTTTCAGGGTTCGAATACACTCATAGACACCAACATTTTGTATAAGTTTGAACACAATCGGCCGGTAAACAACGAATAAGTATTTGGACGGCTTGTTAAATGGATATTAGTGCCTTTCCAGGTGACCTGAGGTCAAACGGTGACCTGGATAGATTAAGTCTTGCGCTGTGCACCTTCAGTGGGATAAATAGAAGGCGATGGTAGTAGAATGGGTTCTCTAAGTGATTTTTTGGGAAAACAATATGTGGTACTCCGTCATTCTCCCATAGGCCATAATGATAACTCATGTTGTGACCTAAGGTCAACCGGTGACCAGGGGCGGTCAGATCACTCATTGTGCACCGGCTATAGGCTGGTGGGAATATTTAGCCGTTGAAGGGACTTCGGTAAGTACTTTAGGGAAAAAGTTATGCGGTACCCGATATTTGACCTCGCGGGCACTCTTTGACCTTCCGAGGTCAAACGATTGACCTTCCGCGAGACATGCTTTCAGGTTTCGAATACATTCCTGTCCTCTTGGTAGCAGTTTATTATCAGCGCCATCTACAATAGCTTCAATTGTGGTGCCCCATTCTATTATATGCAAGTTAAAAAATATTGCCGTTTCTCGACGCAATTATGTATTATGTTACTACTTTCCTATATGATTGGGCAAATTAGTTCGCTTTAACACTTTTTAACGCACCTTTAAACGCACGATGCCATTTTTAGAGGTCTGCACCATACGCAATGCGACGCATTGATGAGAATGCATATCCAGGGCATAAGACTCAAAATTTTCGCGCTGCTCCGCGGCGCAATTGATTTAAGAGTTCCAGGTCTTGAGCCCCCAAAAATATCCGAAGCTGGTATAGCTTATTCCAAATTGGTGTCGCTGGTTCCAAAGTTGATATGGCAGTTTGCTAACTCCAGCTCCTAAAAGTTAGTATGGCCCATGCCATACCTGCCATACTGCATTATACATCCTTGTAACGTGCCTTTTCATACGTTTTGTTTGACCCTTTCAACGCTTGGGAAGGGGGCCCTTTCGAGGCGCCGCCGACCCCTCCTTCTGCACGAAATCATAGCTACGTGCCTGGTCGGCCCTCTCCGTGATCCGTCCCGGCGGTCCGGCACGCCCGCGACTAACGACGATCGTAAACCGAGTCGACTTTTATCCGGCTAACGAGGCAATCGGACGGGCTGATACAATATTTAGCGGGCCGGGCCGACGCCAGCGCTAACTGGTATCGACCGCCGAGCCTGAGGCTCCCACCCGGTGTGGTCAGACGGTCAGGTGCTGTAGAGTCGTGTGTTCAGACGGTCAGGTGGTGTAGAGTTGTGTGTTCAGACGGTCAGGTGGTGTATAATCGTGTACTCGGACGGTCAGGTGGTGTTGAGTCGTGTGTTCAGACGGTCAGGTGGTGTATAATCGTGTACTCAGACGGTCAGGTGGTGTTGAGTCGTGTGTTTAGACGGTCAGGTGGTGTAAAGTCGTGTGTTCAGACGGTCAGGTGGTGTAGAGTCGTGTGTTCAGACGGCCAGGTGGTGTGGAGTCGTGTGTTCAGACGGTCAGGTGCTGTAGAGTCGTGTGTTCCGACGGTCAGGTGGTGTAGAGTCGTGTGTTCAGGCGGTCAGGTGCTGTAGAGTCGTGTGTTCCGACGGTCAGGTGTTGTAGAGTCGTGTGTTCAGACGGTCAGGTGGTGTAGAGCCGTGTGTTTAGACGGTCAGGTGGTGTAGAGTCGTGTGTTCAGACGGTCAGGTGGTATAGAGTCGTGTGTTCAGACGGTCAGGTGGTGTAGAGTCGTGTGTTCAGACGGTCAGGTGCTGTAGAGTCGTGTGTTCAGACGGTCAGGTGCTGTAGAGTGGTGAGTTCAGGCGGTCAGGTGGTGTATAGTCGTGTACTCAGACGGTCAGGTGGTATAGAGTCGTGTGTTCAGACGGTCAGGTGCTGCAGAGTGGTGTGTTTAGACGGTCAGGTGGTATAGAGTCGTGTGTTCAGGCGGTCAGGTGGTGTAGAGTCGTGTGTTCAGACGGTCAGGTGGTGTAGAGTCGTGTGTTTAGACGGTCAGGTGGTGTAGAGTCGTGTGTTTAGACGGTCAGGTGCTGTAGAGTCGTGTGCTCAGACGATCAGGTGGTATAGAGTCGTGTGTTTAGACGGTCAGGTGGTGTAGAGTCGTGTGTTCAGACGGCCAGGTGGTGTAGAGTCGTGTGTTCAGACGGTCAGGTGGTGTAGAGTCGTGTGTTCAGACGGTCAGGTGGTGTAGAGTCGTGTGTTTAGACGGCCAGGTGGTATAGAGTCGTGTGTTCAGACGGTCAGGTGGTGTAGAGTCGTGTGTTTAGACGGCCAGGTGGTATAGAGTCGTGTGTTTAGACGGCCAGGTGGTATAGAGTCGTGTGTTCAGACGGTCAGGTGGTGTAGAGTCGTGTGTTCAGACGGTCAGGTGGTGTAGAGTCGTGTGTGCAGACGGTCAGGTGGTGTAGAGTCGTGTGTTTAGACGGCCAGGTGGTATAGAGTCGTGTGTTCAGACGGTCAGGTGGTGTATAATCGTGTGTTTAGACGGCCAGGTGGTATAGAGTCGTGTGTTTAGACGGCCAGGTGGTATAGAGTCGTGTGTTCAGACGGTCAGGTGGTGTAGAGCCGTGTGTTTAGACGGTCAGGTGGTGTAGAGTCGTGTGTTTAGACGGTCAGGTGGTATAGAGTCGTGTGTTCAGACGGCCAGGTGGTATAGAGTCGTGTGTTCAGACGGTCAGGTGGTGTAGAGTTGTGTGTTTAGACGGTCAGGTGGTGTAGAGTCGTGTGTTCAGACGGTCAGGTGGTATAGAGTCGTGTGTTCAGACGGTCAGGTGGTATAGAGTCGTGTGTTCAGACGGTAAAGCGCTGTAGAGTGGTGTGTTTAGACGGTCAGGTGGTATAGAGTCATGTGTTCAGACGGCCAGGTGGTGTAGAGTCGTGTGTTCAGACGGTCAGGTGGTGTAGAGTCGTGTGTTCAGACGGTCAGGTGCTGTAGAGTCGTGTGTTTAGACGGCCAGGTGGTATAGAGTCGTGTGTTCAGACGGCCAGGTGGTATAGAGTCGTGTGTTCAGACGGTCAGGTGCTGTAGAGTCGTGTGTTTAGACGGCCAGGTGGTATAGAGTCGTGTGTTCAGACGGTCAGGTGGTGTAGAGTCGTGTGTTCAGACGGTCAAGCGCTGTAGAGTCGTGTGTTTAGACGGTCAGGTGGTGTAGAGTCGTGTGTTCAGACGGTCAAGTGGTGTGAAGTCGTGTGTTCAGACAGTCAGGTGGTATAGAGTCGTGTGTTTAGACGGTCGGTGGTATAGAGTCGTGTGTTCAGGCGGTCAGGTGGTATAGAGTCGTGTGTTCAGACGGTCAGGTGCTGTAGAGTCGTGTGCTCAGACGGTCAGGTGGTGTAGAGTCGTGTGTTCAGACGGTCAGGTGGTGTAGAGTCGTGTGTTCAGACGGTCAGGTGGTGTTGAGTCGTGTGTTCAGACGGTCAGGTGGTGTAGAGTCGTGTGTTCAGACGGCCAGGTGGTGTAGAGTCGTGTGTTCAGACGGTCAGGTGGTGTAGAGTCGTGTGTTCAGACGGCCAGGTGGTATAGAGTCGTGTGTTCAGACGGTCAGGTGGTATAGAGTCGTGTGTTCAGACGGTCAGGTGCTGTAGAGTCGTGTGCTCAGACGGTCAGGTGGTGTAGAGTCGTGTGTTCAGACGGTCAGGTGGTGTAGAGTCGTGTGTTCAGACGGTCA
Source organism: Chirona hameri (assembly GCA_036785665.1). Taxonomy (NCBI): domain Eukaryota; kingdom Metazoa; phylum Arthropoda; class Thecostraca; order Balanomorpha; family Balanidae; genus Chirona; species Chirona hameri. The sequence goes on from JAXIVJ010004064.1 coordinate 15,167, forward strand.
GGTGGTGTAGAGTCGTGTGTTCAGACGGTCAGGTGGTGTAGAGCCGTGTGCTCAGACGGTCAGGTGGTGTAGAGTCGTGTGTTCAGACGGTCAGGTGGTGTAGAGTCGTGTGTTTAGACGGTCAGGTGGTGTAGAGTCGTGTGTTCAGACGGTCAGGTGGTGTAGAATCGTGTGTTCAGACGGTCAGGTGGTGTAGAGTCGTGTGTTCAGACGGTCAGGTGGTGTAGAGTCGTGTGCTCAGACGATCAGGTGGTGTAGAGTCGTGTGTTCAGACAGTCAGGTGGTGTAGAGTCGTGTGTTCAGACGGTCAGGTGGTGTAGAGTCGTGTGTTCAGACGGTCAGGTGGTGTAGAGTCGTGTGCTCAGACGATCAGGTGGTATAGAGTCGTGTGTTCAGACGGTCAGGTGGTGTAGAGTCGTGTGTTCAGACGGTCAGGTGGTGTAGAGTCGTGTGTTCAGACGGTCAGGTGGTGTAGAGTTGTGTGTTCAGACGGTCAGGTGGTTTAGAGTCGTGTGTTCAGACGGTCAGGTGGTGTAGAGTCGTGTGTTTAGACGGTCAAGTGGTGTAAAGTCGTGTGTTTAGACGGCCAGGTGGTATAGAGTCGTGTGTTCAGACGGTCAGGTGGTATAGAGTCGTGTGTTTAGACGGCCAGGTGGTGTAGAGTCGTGTGTTTAGACGGTCAGGTGATGTAGAGTGGTGAGTTCAGGCGGTCAGGTGGTGTAGAGTCGTGTGTTTAGACGGCAGGTGGTATAGAGTCGTGTGTTCAGACGGCCAGGTGGTATAGAGTCGTGTGTTTAGACGGTCAAGTGGTGTAAAGTCGTGTGTTTAGACGGCCAGGTGGTATATAGTCGTGTGTTCAGACGGTCAGGTGGTGTCGAGTCGTGTGTTTAGACGGTCAGGTGGTGTTGAGTCGTGTGTTCAGACGGTCAGGTGGTGTAAAGTCGTGTGTTCAGACGGCCAGGTGGTGTAGAGTCGTGTGTTCAGACGGTCAGGTGGTATAGAGTCGTGTGTTCAGACGGTCAGGTGCTGTAGAGTCGTGTGCTCAGACGGTCAGGTGGTGTAGAGTCGTGTGTTCAGACGGTCAGGTGGTGTAGAGTCGTGTGTTCAGACGGTCAGGTGGTGTAGAGTCGTGTGTTCAGACGGTCAGGTGGTGTAGAGTCGTGTGTTCAGACGGTCAGGTGGTGTAGAGTCGTGTGTTCAGACGGCCAGGTGGTATAGAGTCGTGTGTTTAGACGGTCAAGTGGTGTAAAGTCGTGTGTTTAGACGGCCAGGTGGTATAGAGTCGTGTGTTCAGACGGTCAGGTGGTATAGAGTCGTGTGTTCAGACGGTCAGGTGCTGTAGAGTCGTGTGCTCAGACGGTCAGGTGGTGTAGAGTCGTGTGTTCAGATGGTCAGGTGGTGTAGAGTCGTGTGTTCAGACGGTCAGGTGGTGTAGAGTCGTGTGTTCAGACGGTCAGGTGGTGTAGAGTCGTGTGCTCAGACGGTCAGGTGGTGTAGAGTCGTGTGTTCAGACGGTCAGGTGGTGTAGAGTCGTGTGTTTAGACGGTCAGGTGGTGTAGAGTCGTGTGTTCAGACGGTCAGGTGGTGTAGAGTCGTGTGTTCAGACGGTCAGGTGCTGTAGAGTCGTGTGCTCAGACGGTCAGGTGGTGTAGAGTCGTGTGTTCAGACGGTCAGGTGGTGTAGAGTCGTGTGTTCAGACGGTCAGGTGGTGTAGAGTCGTGTGTTCAGACGGTCAGGTGGTGTAGAGTCGTGTGCTCAGACGGTCAGGTGGTGTAGAGTCGTGTGTTCAGACGGTCAGGTGGTGTAGAGTCGTGTGTTTAGACGGTCAGGTGGTGTAGAGTCGTGTGTTCAGACGGTCAGGTGGTGTAGAGTCGTGTGTTCAGACGGTCAGGTGGTGTAGAGTCGTGTGTTCAGACGGTCAGGTGGTGTAGAGTCGTGTGTGCAGACGGTCAGGTGGTGTAGAGTCTTGTGTGCAGACGGTCAGGTGCTGTAGAGTCGTGTGTTCAGACGGGCAGGTGGTGTAGAGTCGTATGTTCAGATGGACAGGTGGTGTAGAGTCGTGTGTTCAGACGGTCAGGTGGTGTAGAGTCGTGTGTTCAGACGGTCAGGTGGTGTAGAGTCGTGTGTTCAGACGGTCAGGTGGTGTAGAGTCGTGTGTTTAGACGGCCAGGTGGTATAGAGTCGTGTGTTCAGACGGTCAGGTGGTGTAGAGTCGTGTGTTTAGACGGCCAGGTGGTATAGAGTCGTGTGTTCAGACGGTCAGGTGGTGTAGAGTCGTGTGTTTAGACGGTCAGGTGGTGTAGTGTCGTGTGTTCAGACGGTCAGGTGGTGTAGAGTCGTGTGTTCAGACGGTCAGGTGATGTAGAGTCGTGTGTTCAGACGGCCAGGTGGTATAGAGTCGTGTGTTTAGACGGTCAAGTGGTGTAAAGTCGTGTGTTTAGACGGCCAGGTGGTATAGAGTCGTGTGTTCAGACGGTCAGGTGGTATAGAGTCGTGTGTTTAGACGGCCAGGTGGTGTAGAGTCGTGTGTTTAGACGGTCAGGTGGTGTAGAGTGGTGAGTTCAGGCGGTCAGGTGGTGTAGAGTCGTGTGTTTAGACGGCCAGGTGGTATAGAGTCGTGTGTTCAGACGGCCAGGTGGTATAGAGTCGTGTGTTTAGACGGTCAAGTGGTGTAAAGTCGTGTGTTTAGACGGCCAGGTGGTATAGAGTCGTGTGTTCAGACGGTCAGGTGGTGTAGAGTCGTGTGTTTAGACGGTCAGGTGGTGTTGAGTCGTGTGTTCAGACGGTCAGGTGGTGTAGAGTCGTGTGTTCAGACGGCCAGGTGGTGTAGAGTCGTGTGTTCAGACGGTCAGGTGGTATAGAGTCGTGTGTTCAGACGGTCAGGTGCTGTAGAGTCGTGTGCTCAGACGGTCAGGTGGTGTAGAGTCGTGTGTTCAGACGGTCAGGTGGTGTAGAGTCGTGTGTTCAGACGGTCAGGTGGTGTAGAGTCGTGTGTTCAGACGGTCAGGTGGTGTAGAGTCGTGTGCTCAGACGGTCAAGTGGTGTAGAGTCGTGTGTTCAGACGGTCAGGTGGTGTAGAGTCGTGTGTTTAGACGGTCAGGTGGTGTAGAGTCGTGTGTTCAGACGGTCAGGTGGTGTAGAGTCGTGTGTTCAGACGGTCAGGTGGTGTAGAGTCGTGTGTTCAGACGGTCAGGTGGTGTAGAGTCGTGTGCTCAGACGATCAGGTGGTGTAGAGTCGTGTGTTCAGACGGTCAGGTGGTGTAGAGTCGTGTGTGCAGACGGTCAGGTGGTGTAGAGTCTTGTGTGCAGACGGTCAGGTGCTGTAGAGTCGTGTGTTCAGACGGTCAGGTGGTGTAGAGTCGTATGTTCAGACGGTCAGGTGGTGTAGAGTCGTGTGTTTAGACGGTCAGGTGGTATAGAGTCGTGTGTTCAGACGGTCAGGTGGTGTAAAGTCGTGTGTTCAGACGGTCAGGTGGTGTAGAGTCGTGTGTTCAGACGGTCAGGTGGTGTAGAGTCGTGTGTTCAGACGGTCAGGTGGTGTAGAGTCGTGTGTTTAGACGGCCAGGTGGTATAGAGTCGTGTGTTCAGACGGCCAGGTGGTATAGAGTCGTGTGTTTAGACGGTCAGGTGGTGTAGAGTCGTGTGTTTAGACGATCAGGTGGTGTAGAGTCGTGTGTTCAGACGGTCAAGCGCTGTAGAGTCGTGTGTTTAGACAGTCAGGTGGTGTAGAGTCGTGTGTTCAGACGGTCAAGTGGTGTAAAGTCGTGTGTTCAGACGGTCAGGTGGTATAGAGTCGTGTGTTTATTAGGTCGGTGGTATAGAGTCGTGTGTTCAGGCGGTCAGGTGGTATAGAGTCGTGTGTTCAGACGGTCAGGTGCTGTAGAGTCGTGTGTTCAGACGGTCAGGTGGTGTAGAGTCGTGTGTTCAGACGGCCAGGTGGTATAGAGTCGTGTGTTTAGACGGTCAAGTGGTGTAAAGTCGTGTGTTTAGACGGCCAGGTGGTATAGAGTCGTGTGTTCAGACGGTCAGGTGGTGTAGAGTCGTGTGTTTAGACGGCCAGGTGGTATAGAGTCGTGTGTTCAGACGGACAGGTGGTATAGAGTCGTGTGTTTAGACGGTCAAGTGGTGTAAAGTCGTGTGTTTAGACGGCCAGGTGGTATAGAGTCGTGTGTTCAGACGGTCAGGTGGTGTAGAGTCGTGTGTGCAGACGGTCAGGTGGTGTAGAGTCGTGTGTTCAGACCGTCAGGTGGTGTAGAGTGGTGTGTTCAGACGGCCAGGTGGTGTAGAGTCGTGTGTTCAGACGGTCAGGTGGTATAGAGTCGTGTGTTCAGACGGTCAGGTGCTGTAGAGTCGTGTGCTCAGACGGTCAGGTGGTATAGAGTCGTGTGTTCAGACGGTCAAGTGGTGTAAAGTCGTGTGTTTAGACGGTCAGGTGCTGTAGAGTCGTGTGTTTAGACGGTCAGGTGCTGTAGAGTCGTGTGTTCAGACGGTCAGGTGCTGTAGAGTGGTGAGTTCAGGCGGTCAGGTGGTGTATAGTCGTGTACTCAGACGGTCAGGTGGTAAAGAGTCGTGTGTTCAGACGGTCAGACGGTGTAGAGTCGTGTACTCCGACCGCCAGGTGGTGTAGAGTCGTGTGTTCAGACGGTCAGGTGGTATAGAGTCGTGTGTTCAGACGGTCAGGTGGTGTATAGTCGTGTACTCAGACGGTCAGGTGGTATAGAGTCGTGTGTTCAGACGGTCAGGTGGTATAGAGTCGTGTGTTCAGACGGTCAGGTGGTATAGAGTCGTGTGTTCAGGCGGTCAGGTGGTGTAGAGTCGTGTGTTTAGACGGTCATGTGGTGTAGAGTCGAGTGTTTAGACGGTCAAACGCTGTAGAGTCGTGTGCTCAGACGGTCAGGTGGTGTAGAGTCGTGTGTTCAGACGGTCAGGTGCTGTAAAGTCGTGTACTCAGACGGTCAGGTGGTGTAGAGTCGTGTGTTCAGACGGTCAGTTGGTGTAGAGTCGTGTGTTCCGACGGTCAGGTGGTGTAGAGTCGTATGTTCAGACGGTCAGGTGCTGTAGAGTCGTGTGTTCCGACGGTCAGGTGTTGTAGAGCCGTGTGTTTAGACGGTCAGGTGTTGTAGAGCCGTGTGTTTAGACGGTCAGGTGGTGTAGAGTCGTGTGTTCCGACGGTCAGGTGGTGTAGAGTCGTGTGTTCCGACGGTCAGGTGGTGTAGAGTCGTGTGTTTAGACGGTCAGGTGGTGTAGAGTCGTGTGTTCCGACGGCCAGGTGGTGTAGAGTCGTGTGTTCAGACGGTCAGGTGGTGTAGAGTCGTGTGTTCCGACGGTCAGGTGGTGTAGAGTCGTGTGTTTAGACGGTCAGGTGGTGTAGAGTCGTGTGTTCCGACGGCCAGGTGGTGTAGAGTCGTGTGTTCAGACGGTCAGGTGGTGTAGAGTCGTGTGTTCAGACGGTCAAGTGGTGTAAAGTCGTGTGTTTAGACGGTCAGGTGCTGTAGAGTCGTGTGTTCAGACGGTCAAGTGGTGTAAAGTCGTGTGTTTAGACGGTCAGGTGCTGTAGAGTGGTGAGTTCAGGCGGCCAGGTGGTGTAGAGTCGTGTGCTCAGACGGTCAGGTGGTGTAGAGTCGTGTGTTCAGACGGTCAGGTGGTGTAGAGTCGTGTGTTTAGACGGTCAGGTGGTGTAGAGTCGTGTGTTTAGACGGTTAGGTGGTGTAGAGTCGTGTGTTAAGACGGTCAGGTGCTGTAGAGTCGTGTGTTCAGACGGCCAAGTGGTGTAGAGTCGTGTGTTCAGACGGTCAAGTGGTGTAAAGTCGTGTGTTTAGACGGCCAGGTGGTATAGAGTCGTGTGTTCGGACGGTCAGGTGGTGTAGAGTGGTGAGTTCAGGCGGTCAGGTGCTGTAGAGTCGTGTGTTCAGACGGTCAGGTGGTGTAGAGTCGTGTGTTCAGACGGTCAGGTGGTGTAGAGTCGTGTACTCAGACGGTCAGGTGGTGTAAAGTCGTGTGTTCAGACGGTCAGGTGGTGTAGAGTCGTGTGTTCAGACGGTCAGGTGGTGTAGAGTCGTGTGTTTAGACGGTCATGTGGTGTAGAGTCGAGTGTTTAAACGGTCAAGCGCTGTAGAGTCGTGTGCTCAGACGGTCAGGTGGTGTAGAGTCGTGTGTTTAGACGGTCAGGTGGTGTAGAGTCGTGTGTTCAGACGGTCAGGTGGTGTAGAGTCGTGTGTTCCGACGGTCAGGTGGTGTAGAGTCGTGTGTTCAGGCGGTCAGGTGCTGTAGAGTCGTGTGTTCCGACGGTCAGGTGTTGTAGAGCCGTGTTTTTAGACGGTCAGGTGTTGCAGAGCCGTGTGCTTAGACGGTCAGGTGGTGTAGAGTCGTGTGTTCCGACGGTCAGGTGGTGTAGAGTCGTGTGTTTAGACGGTCAGGTGGTGTAGAGTCGTGTGTTCAGACGGTCAGGTGGCATAGAGTCGTGTGTTCAGACGGTCAGGTGCTGTAGAGTGGTGTGTTTAGATGGTCAGGTGGTATAGAGTCGTGTGTTCAGATGGTCAGGTGCTGTAGAGTCGTGTGTTCAGACGGTCAGGTGGTGTAGAGTCGTGTGTTTAGACGGTCAGGTGGTGTAGAGTCGTGTGCTCAGACGGTCAGGTGGTATAAAGTCGTGTGTTCAGACGGTCAGGTGCTGTAGAGTGGTGAGTTCAGGCAGTCAGGTGGTGTATAGTCGTGTGTTCAGACGGTCAGGTGGTATAGAGTCGTGTGTTCAGACGGTCAGGTGGTGTAGAGTCGTGTGTTCCGACGGTCAGGTGGTGTAGAGTCGTGTGTTTAGACGGTCAGGTGGTGTAGAGTCGTGTGTTCCGACGGCCAGGTGGTGTAGAGTCGTGTGTTCAGACGGTCAGGTGCTGTAGAGTCGTGTGTTCAGACGGTCAAGTGGTGTATAGTCGTGTGTTCAGACGGTCAGGTGGTGTAGAGTCGTGTGTTCAGACGGTCAGGTGGTATAGAGTCGTGTGTTTAGACGGTCAAGTGGTGTAAAGTCGTGTGTTTAGACGGTCAGGTGGTGTAGAGTCGTGTGTTCAGACGGTCAGGTGGTGTAGAGTCGTGTGTTCAGACGGTCAGGTGGTATAGAGTCGTGTGTTCAGACGGTCAGGTGCTGTAGAGTCGTGTGTTCGGACGGTCAGGTGGTGTAGAGTCGTGTGTTCAGACGGTCAGGTGGTGTAGAGTCGTGTGTTCAGACGGTCAGGTGCTGTAGAGTCGTGTGTTCAGACGGTCAGGTGGTGTAGAGTCGTGTGTTTAGACGGTCAGGTGGTGTAGAGTGGTGAGTTGAGGCGGCGAGGTGGTATAGAGTCGTGTGTTCAGACGGTCAGGTGCTGTAAAGTCGTGTACTCAGACGGTCAGGTGCTGTAGAGTCGTGTGTTCAGGCGGTCAGGTGCTGTAAAGTCGTGTACTCAGACGGTCAGGTGGTGTAGAGTCGTGTGTGCAGACGGCCAGGTGGTATAGAGTCGTGTGTTCAGACGGTCAGGTGGTGTAGAGTCGTGTGTTTAGACGGTCAGGTGGTGTAGAGTCGTGTGTTTAGACGGTCAGGTGGTGTAGAGTCGTGTGTTCAGACGGCCAGGTGCTGTAGAGTGGTGAGTTGAGGCGGCCAGGTGGTATAGAGTCGTGTGTTCAGACGGTCAGGTGCTGTAAAGTCGTGTACTCAGACGGTCAGGTGCTGTAGAGTCGTGTGTTCAGACGGTCAGGTGGTGTAGAGTCGTGTGTTTAGACGGTCAGGTGGTGTAGAGTCGTGTGTTTAGACGGTCAGGTGGTGTAGAGTCGTGTGTTCAGACGGTCAAGTGGTGTAAAGTCGTGTGTTTAGACGGCCAGGTGGTATAGAGTCATGTGTTCGGACGGTCAGGTGGTATAGAGTCGTGTGTTCAGACGGTCAGGTGCTGTAGAGTGGTGAGTACAGGCAGTCAGGTGGTGTAGAGTGGTGAGTTCAGGCGGTCAGGTGGTGTAGAGTCGTGTGTTCAGACGGTCAGGTGGTGTAGAGTCGTGTGTTCAGACGGCCAGGTGGTGTAGAGTCGTGTGTTCAGACGGTCAGGTGGTGTAGAGTCGTGTGTTCAGACGGTCAGGTGGTGTAGAGTCGTGTGTTCAGACGGCCAGGTGGTGTAGAGTCGTGTGTTCAGGCAGTCAGGTGGTGTAGAGTCGTGTGTTTAGACGGTCAGGTGGTGTAGAGTCGTGTGTCAGACGGTCAGGTGGTGTAGAGTCGTGTACTCAGACGGCCAGGTGCTGTAGAGTCGATCCTTGTCTTGTAGAGTACGGATCTTACAAAACTTACGTTAAAGGGAATGTTTCACCTGTCTGAAAGTTGTCAAAAATACGCTGGTTGTAGTAGAAAATATGAAGTAAGTGCTGCTGAAAACGATGATGATATTTTTTCACTCGAAAAGTCTCTTAACACGCGCCCTGTTGGGCCTCTGATAATTACACGCCCTGGAGGGAGGGGGGGCGGATTTCGCCCCCCCCCCCTAGGATTTCGAAAACCACTTAACGTAGCGACAAGCGGAAAACGGAATTGGATAGCTCGAGACAAGCTCTTTCGAAAGTTTTTAGTAAATTTGTTATCAGGTCAATATTGAGATCACCAGAGGTCATCAAGGGTCAGATTTTCAAGTTTTCAAGACTTCGCTTCGAACACACCCAACTATCTCAGGATCTATGATAGTTAGCAGCAAACAGAAGAAAAAAAATCGAAAGCCCTTGACAAATGCAATCGACATAGGTGTCCTCAGATTTGAGCTCAGGTCAATAGTTTAGGCTCTAGAGGTTATCAAATGTCAAAAAGGTGATTTTTTTGCAAAACTGTTTGTCGCAAATAACTTTTACCCATGCATAGATAAAGCAATGGTTTTTACGCTATCGTGTTTGTCTCGTCAAGGCGCTTCGAATCATATTCATAGCAATCGGGTTAGGTCAACTGAGAAATTTTACCTCAGGTCAAGGTCAAGTGGTGACCCAAGTTGCTCATTTTGCATATCGACGCGACAAACACATTGGTGCCATTTTCTCTTCTGTATCTTCATTGTGTCGATAATTATTGCCAAAACAGTGTTGGCGGTTACGAAATTGACCTGACCTTAGGTCACCGATATTATAAATCCGAAATAAACAAATTGTTGCTGTCTATGACCTTATAAAATCCTGCAAGATTGAAACCGATCGGCCTAAACCTGTGGCTGCGGTACTACTGAAAACGTTTTGGAGTTGAGGTCATCACGTGACCTGGTCTGGTAGCCTGACCTGAGATGCCCGAGGTGAAGAATGTTACATTATATGGAAAGTTCATTGCTGAACAGGTGTGCAAAAAACGTCGGCGCTGCGCGCCGCCATTTTTCCGCTATCCTCGAAATAGCGGAAAAATGGCACCTCGGTGGTGGATTTCGCCCCCCCCCCCCCCCCCCCCTCCCCCAACAATTATGGTGAAAACCTCTTGTGTCTTCAGTTTTTGAATTGGTTGAGTTTTTGCCCGACCGAGACACTGACTCACCTTCCAAATTATCCGGAGTCTATCTGTCTGGTCTGACCACACACAACTTGAATTTTGCCACCATATCTCAATCCGCCAAACAGCCCATCGCATGGTGACCATAATGCATCGCCAACGGGAAAACGGCTTTATCAATTTCAGCTTTATTGACAAATCGCACAGATGTGGCACAATGCGGCGCTGATGTAGGTGGTTTGGTGTCTGGTCACCTCGATGAAGATGGCGCTCCCATCCTCAACAAGAGTGACGGTTTCCAGAGCATATTCTGCAAACAAAAATATAAAGAAGTTGATACAATATTCAAGACAGGGATAGCGACAGCGACCAGGGACAGCGACATCGACTAGGGACAGCGACAGGGACAGCGACCAGGGACAGCGACAGCGACAGCGACAGCGACAGACAGGGACAGCGACCAGGGACAGCGACCAGGGACAGCGACCAGGGACAGCGACCAGGGACAGCGACCAGGGACAGCGACCAGGGACAGCGACCAGGGACAGCGACCAGGGACAGCGACCAGGGACAGCGGACAGGGACAACGACCAGGGATAGCGACCAGGCACAGCGGACAGCGACAGCGACAGCGACAGCGACAGCGACAGGGACAGCGACAGCGACAGCGACAGCGACAGCGACAGCGACAGCGACAGCGACAGCGACAGCAACAGCGAAAGCGACAGCGACAGCGACAGCGACAGCGACAGCGACAGCGACCAGAGACAGCGACCAGGGACAGCCAGCAGGGACAGCGACAGGGACAACGACCAGAGACAGCGACCAGGGACAGCGACCAGAGACAGCGACCAGGGGCAGCGACCAGAGACAGCGACCAGGGACAGCCAGCAGGGACAGCGACAGGGACAACGACCAGAGACAGCGACCAGAGACAGCGACCAGGGACAGCCAGCAGGGGCAGCGACAGGGACAACGACCAGAGACAGCGACCAGGGACAGCGACCAGAGACAGCGACCAGGGACAGCCAGCAGGGACAGCGACCAGGGACAGCCAGCAGGGACAGCAACAGGGACAACGACCAGAGACAGCGACCAGAGACAGCGACCTGGGACAGCCAGTAGGGACAGCGACAGGGACAACGACCAGAGACAGCGACCAGGGACAGCGACCAGAGACAGCGACCAGGGACAGCCAGCAGGGACAGCGACCAGGGACAGCGACCAGAGACAGCGATCAGGGACAGCGACCAGAGACAGCGACCAGAGACAGCGACCAGGGACAGCGACCAGAGACAGCGACCAGAGACAGCGACCAGGGACAGCGACCAGAGACAGCGACCAGGGACAGCGACCAGAGACAGCGACCAGAGACAGCGACCAGGGACAGCCAGCAGGGACAGCGACAGGGACAACGACCAGAGACAGCGACCAGAGACAGCGACCAGGGACAGCCAGCAGGGACAGCGACAGGGACAACGACCAGAGACAGCGACCAGGGACAGCGACCAGAGACAGCGACCAGGGACAGCCATCAGGGACAGTGACAGGGACAACGACCAGGGATAGCGACCAGGCACAGCGGACAGCGACAGCGACAGCGACAGCGACAGCGACAGCGACAGCGACAGCGACAGCGACAGCGACAGCGACAGCGGCAGGGACAGCGACCAGGACAGCGACAGCGACAGGGCCAGCGGCAGGGACAGCGACAGCGATAGGGACAGCGACAGCGACACGGACAACGGACAGGGACAGCGACCAGGACAGCGAAAGGGACAGCGACAGGGACAGGGACAGCGATAGCGACAGGGACAGGGACAGCGGACAGGGACAGCGACCAGGGACAGCGAGTAGGGACAGCGACAGGGACAGCGACAGGGACAGTGACAGGGACAGCGACAGCGACAGGGACAGGGACAGCGGACAGGGACAGTGACCAGGACAGCGACAGGGACAGCGACAGGGACAGTGACCAGGACAGCGACAGCGACAGCGACACGGACAGCGGACAGGGACAGCGGACAGGGACAGCGACAGGGACAGCGGACAGGGACAGCGGACAGGGACAGCGGACAGGGACAGCGGACAGGGACAGCGGACAGGGACAGCGGACAGGGACAGCGGACAGGGACAGAGGATAGGGACAGCGGACAGGGACAGCGGATAGGGACAGCGACCAGGGACAACGACAGCGTACAGCGTACAGCGTACAGCGTACAGCCACAGCACCAGGCACTAAATCTACTCTTAATTAACTTCAGTGCCCACTTATACTGATTGGAACGGTGAGTATAGTGCTATCATGGTCCAGTATTTATCTAGCTGGTTAATAAATTAATTTCAGGAAAAATACAAAAATAGCTCTGATTCTTACTTCTAACTTCTAATGTTTGCATTGTAAAATATTTACCCTATTTCCATTATATTTCTATAAAAGGCAATCAGAAAGGCATTTTCATGAAACAAATATATGAAACTTTGTATATAGGAGATGGCTGTTCTTGCCATAATGATGAAATTAATATAGATTGGGATGATAAATAGCATGGCAATATATTGTTTACATATAAACAATGGCCGAAATTACAGAATTGAGCTTTCGTGTTTACAACATCTTTAAGATCTTAAAGATGTTGTAAAAACGAAAGCTAGATTATGTAATATAGGCCATTGTTTATATGTAAACAATATATCGTTACGCTTCGTGCCCTATGCTAATGCGGACATTTGTGCGGGCAGACACAACAAACAGCGCTATCGACGCGAAACTCAGACACAACGAACAGCGCTATCGACGCGAAACTTCGGGTACCTTCTACATCAATTGTACGTCTTCCGTGCAAAACAAAATGAAGCAATTTTGTCAAAAATGTTTGCAGATATAGCAAATTTAGTGACGTCACTACAAGCGAGTTCGACGGAAAAAATGGCCAGACTTGAACAGGCCGTACAATGGCCAGTTTTTAAAGCAAAATGCAATCAAAAATCCAAAGATAGCAAATGCCAAGGGCTATAAAATGGCTATCTGGGATTTTTGACAATTTTGGTTTTAGATCCCCAAAAATTCAAAAACTTTTGCTTTGGAGGGGGGGAGGAATTGCCCTCAAAATCTAAAATTTCAAACATTTTCAAAAACCGGAATATATGTCGGAGAACTACATATGGACTAGACCATGCCCAAATCCAATTTCAAAGCAATATCTTTATTTATGACTGACTTATGGCTCCCAAGTATGAATAACTCATGACATCATATTCAAAAAATCCGTTTTGGGGGGATTTGATTGCCCACATGAAGACAAATAAATGTGAGCACTGTATTTCTGAGACGAAACTGGTCTAGGAGCATGCCTTTTTTATTTAGATTTATCCATTTCAAATGTTGTCGTTCAGTTTTCAGTTTTAAAGTTGCATCTCTAATTTTCAGCGCTATTTGACGGTTCGAAATTTAAGAAAACTATTACAAACTTGATGCCTAACGATAGACAATGCAACGCTTTATCATACAGTGTCATGGTTTGCTTACACTAGAGAACGATTTTTTTCTCTCTCATAAAATGGTATAAATTTCACTGAAATTCCACATATTCCACAAAACTGCATGTCTGATTTCCGACGGAAAGTGACGGTTCGAAATTTAAGTAAATTGAGTCAAAAGTGATGCAGAATGTTTTACTGTAGTATCGCGTGGTATCATATTTTTTGTAAAGAGGAACGAATTTTTCCATAACGAGATAAAACTTCATTGATGGCAGCGCGACAACAGGGCCTGTTGGTCTGGTCCATCAATTGTCTGGTCCCAGTCCCGGAATGAGGGATCAGTGACGGATCCAGGGGGCCGTAGGGGCTGAAGCCCCCTGCCTTAGAAAACGGCGCCATTTTTGTATAGGATTTGCCGGCGCCGAAGGCGCCGTAGCGTTTTCGGGAGGCCGCCAGGGCGCCCTTGCGTCTACCAACAGCATCGTAGAACTCTTGGAAGGCACCCTGGCACCCTCAGAAGACATCTTGCCGCCCTCACAACGCATTATGCCGCCCTCGGAAGGTACATCGCCGCCCTCGGAAGGCATTATGCCGCCCTCGGAAGGCACCATGCCGCCCCCGTCACCGAGGAAATATGCCGCCCTCAGGCCTGAAGCCCCCTGCCTTAGAAAATCCTGGATCCGCACCTGTGAGGGATGATACGATAAAATACATATTTTTGTTAGATACAGATTTATCCTAATTTTTGGTAATGCGTTGAATTGTGAACAAGCACTTTCTGTCGGTATTTTTAACAAATATCTCCATTTAAACGGTTTAGTTCTCACGGCGTCCGCAGCGAGGCGCTAGCGTCGCTTGACGACCAAATGTTCGCGTCCGGCGCGTAACGTATTGCCATGTTATTGATCATCGCAATCTATATTAAACATATAAAACACCTGAGGTCATTCTTCTTCTTTTTTTTAATCGAGCCGTGGCTCGATTTTTTATAAAAAGGAATGGCCTCAGGACCCGGCGTGGGAGATATTTAGCGACGAAACAGCGCCTCGGAAATGCAGCAGCAGAGCCAAATAATATGTCTTAAAAATACAAATCGAGCCAGCGGCTCGATTAAAAAAAAGAAAAAGAATGGCCTCTGGTCTGTGTAAAATAAAATCAGTTTGATCACCAATTATTTATCAGGTCAGCAGATACTTTATACCTGCATATCGTTGAGCTCAACTCATGGCCGCACACGCTGATACAACCATTTCGTGCTTTCAGTCCCCGGGCCTCTGAACCCGACACTGAACCCACGGTTAAAAGCCGTTAAAAACAAGGTAACTTTTAACTTTTAAATACAAATATTAACTCTAACTATACTACTAACTAACTCTACTACTAACTGTCCCGATGGTAATCACAATCGGTACTATTTACTAATGACAATGGTTATCTACATCTAGTTTGCGGCGTATGACATATTAATCTGCATATGACGCAATTCTGACGTCAGCGGGTATGACATCATACTACCGACGAAGTTTTGCGGATCCGAAACTTCGGAAAATGAAAAAATGAAACTAGTCCTGTGTCGAAATTGCTTAACGTAGGGAGGTAATTCTTTCACACAGCCCATTTTTCGATCTGCTCTACAAATCTGCTGTCTCAGTTCAAAACCCCATGTTAAAGGTGCTATTCCCTTTAATGTGTTCCAAGTATTGTATCGACTTGGTGAAATTCTTCGATTTAGTGTTTAGAAGCAGCGCGCACAGAGGTAGAATTCCGTTTCCCCTCGAAATTAACTGACAAGGCACCTCAGTTTCTTTTAAAGGAAATAGTTCACCTTGGATTTTTTTTTACCAAACACGATTTGATGATATTTTTTAATACAATTTATTTTTATATTATCAAAAATGGCCTTATATCGAACCGATTCAGGTCAGAAGGCCATACATTTGTATTGTTCATCAAAACTATATGCATACTCTCTGAGTCAGAGTCCTGACGTCACGCGAATGTAAACAATGGTTCAGCCAATCAGATTCGAAAGTAGTCGCGTAAGGATAGACTCGTATTGGAGATGTGCCAACCGGCGGCCGGCGGTTCGCTTGCTGCAAGCTGATTGGCTGACGGTATAGCCTCTGCCCGGGCTAGAACCAGTACAACATTCTTTCGCCAGCACCGCATTCCTTCGCCAAACAATCAAATATATTCGGCTGGAAAGTCTTTTCAGTCAAGAAAATTTGCAGATAGGGGTTTCCCAACACGGGCTACAAAACTGCTATCTCAGTTTAAAACTAATGTTGAAGGTGAACTATTTCCTTGGAAGGGACTGTTCCACCTTTGGGAAAGTTGTAGAAGCACACTTTATCGTATGTCTACATGTCAGGCGAGGTCAGCTGAACATGTTCGTGAACTTTTTCCCCTAAATTTCTCATCTTGGAAGATATTCAACTTTTAGTTTTAAGCGGAAAGTTGGGTTGGTGAAAGTTGGTCATATCTTCTTTTTTTAATAATAGGGAGATCCTTTGTGCTGTCAAATGTATGGCACAATTTTTTGTCGACATCTATTGCGCTGAAAAAGCGAATCATCCGGTGTCTAGATTGGCTTAGAGTGCGAACCACCCGGGGATCGACAAATGAAGACGAAAATATTCCAATTTTATAATAATATATTTTTTTAAATTTTATAATTTTATAATTTTATAAATTTTATAAATTTATAATTTTAATATTCCTAAAATATTTGCATCAACCTTAAAACAAGTCGACTATCATTACTAGTTGGCTAAAGAGACGACGCTGTCGGTTTAGAGTCCCTATTCAAATACACATGGGCCTTATTTTTTTACAGATGTCAAAATCAAACTCGAATATCTTTTTGATTAGATCATTGTGGTTGTTTTAACTGCTACCATACTTAATTTCAATGTGAAGTCATCAAAATGGCTATCTCAACTCAAATATAATGTTAAGGTGGGATAGTCCCTTTAAGCAAAGTTCGATGGAATGAATGAGCTCGTCTTGTTTGTCAAACTTAACTTAAATGTAAAATGGATTGACTAAGGTAGACTCGGGAACGTATCCATGACAAAGGCACGTCACGAATTGCAGCCAATACAGTCGGTAAGCAATTTACCCCAGCTCAGTTCCCAACCCGGTAAGGGCATTTTACTGATAGTTACGTCACCTAAATGAATGTGACGATAATATGCATTATATAATGGATACAAAGTGAGGTAACGCAACTGAGCGCAACGAAACCTTTCCTTTAGGTAGGTATCCTGACGGACCTAAGTAAACTGGGTCAGGAGCGGGGTAGCCGTAGCTACCTGTAGCTGCAGGTCCAAGCCACACAGTCTCATGTGTTCAGGTAGCTAAATGTTGTGGGTCGAGCCCAGAAGTGGTGGAAGAGGGGGGCAGGGGAAGCAGCTGTCCGCACTGAAGAAGTTGCGAAGGCAAACACGCGATTTTGTTCCCCATAAAATGCTAAGAGGGGCCGTTCTAAAAACCTAGTTTTCGAGAAAAATCCGATAGCAGGACAGTCGGTAAGGCCCCTATCTGTCAAGAGATAGCTTTCTTTCGCCCGTACAGCTCAGTCGGCGAGCGTTGGACTACAGATCTGACCCACTCTGGCAGGGTGAGTTCAAGACGTTGCAGCGCTCGCTATTTGCTCCTGGTGGGGATGCCTGCGGCCGTTAGGAGCGGCCGTGTTCAAGGTCAGATGAAGGCGAAGCCAGCGGGTCGTCGAGCGGACCGTCCAGAGGCGGTCGCAGGGGGGGGGATTCGGGCCATGCCCCCCCCCCCCCCCCCCAAGGCCCATGAAAGGGGGGGGGCAACATATCTCCCCCAAAGTCACTTCGGGCCCAGGTGGGCCCGAAGGGCCCGCCTGGGCTCCAGGTCAGAATGGGCCCTCAAGAGGTCAGAGAGAAGGCCAACTGGATGCCAGAATGGCCTCTGGAGGCCAAAGTGGGCCCCTTATAGGCCGGGGTGAGCCCTCTGGAGGTCAGAGGGGCCCAATGGTATCTCGAGGGCCCTCTGAAGGCCGGTGAGGACACACTGAAGGCCAAATTGGCCCTCTGAAGACTAAAGAGGCCCTCTTAAGGCCAAGGGGCCCTCTGAAAGCCAGAGTGGGCTCTCTGCAGGTCAGAATGGGCCCTATGGAGCTCAGAGTAGGCCCTCTGGAAGCCAGAGGGGGCCCACTGGAGGCCAGAGTTGGTCTTCCAGAGGCAGGAGTGGGCCTTCTGAAGGACAGAGTGGGTCCTCTGGAGGACAGAGTGGGCCCTCTGGAAGGCAGAGGCCCCTCTAGAGGTCAGGGGGCCCTCTGAATGTCAGAGTTAGCCCTCTGGAGGCAGGAGTGGGCCCTCTGGAGGTGGAGGCCACATGGGGCCCTCTGGAGGCCGTAGTGGGCCCTCTGGAGGTCAGAGTGGGCCCTCTGGAGCAGACTTGTCAATGATTCATATTTGTCATGAGTCGATTCACAGTGATTCACGGACCATAATGAATGATTCAATCATGATTCAATCACTCAACATTACCAGAATGAATGATTCAATCATGATTCAATCACTCAACATTAACACTGGTCATGGTGAGTCGATTCACAGTGGCTCACGGCTAATATGAGTGGCTCATGAATGAGTGGCTCATGATGAATGACATTCATAACTACTCGCAATGTGGGTAACTATCCTTAATGCCAGACAGCTCTCTTTGCAGTTTGCAGTCATTCAAAACACTTGTAGAAATTGCAATGACGTCATTGAATGTTGTTATTGAATTATGAAAATAGTTAGGTTAGTTAGATAAAAGCAGGTGGCGGCCGTGGGCGAAAGTGGCGCGACGGCAAAGAGGGCATGACGCCAATTGCAGGACATTTGCTAAAATGGGAAATAGGTTGTTTATTTTGATTATACAATGATATTTATAATATTTATTATAATTGCAAATTCCAAGTTCCA
Organism: Chirona hameri; assembly: GCA_036785665.1. Classification (NCBI taxonomy): domain Eukaryota; kingdom Metazoa; phylum Arthropoda; class Thecostraca; order Balanomorpha; family Balanidae; genus Chirona; species Chirona hameri. Next base: position 33,053 of record JAXIVJ010004064.1, read on the forward strand.
AAAGCATTAATGACTTTACGTTTCACTTTTTAAGCGAATAGAGCATTTATTTTGATGAGCCCTTGATGAGGAAGGAATGAGCCCTTTGGAAGCCAGGGGCCCTCTACAGGTCAGAATTGGGCCTCTGTAGGCTGAAGTGATCTGGAGGTGGAGGCAGCAGTGGGCCCTCTGGAGGTAGAGGCCGGAGTGTGCCCTCTGGAGGTCAGAGTAGGCCCTCTGGAAACTACTTAGGTCCTCTGGAAGTCAGAGGGGCCTTCCAGAGGTCACTGTCAGCATGGACACTCTGAAAGCGAGTGTCCGTCGTGAAGCCAGAGGAACCCTCTGGAGGTCAGAGTTGGTCGTATGGAGGCAGGAGTGAACCCTCTGGAGGTGAAAGCCAGAGAGCGCCCTCTGAAGGCCAGAGTGGGCCATCTGAAGGTCAGAGTGGGCCCCAGGAAGCCAGAGGAGGTCCACTATTATCCAGAGGAGCCCTCTGCAAGCCAGGGGGCTCTCTGGAGCCAGAGTGGGCCCTCCAGAGGTCAGAGTGGGCCCTCTAGAGGCAGGAGTGGGCCTCCTGAGCCCTGAGGTCAGTGTGAGCTCCCTGGAGGCCACATGTGCCCTCTGGAAGCCAGAGGTGTAACTGAGGAGGTCAGAGTGGACGGGAGGTCAGAGTGGGCCCTCTGGAAGCACTTCAATCATGTTTGGGGTCAGATCAAAATTGAGGTCACCGGAGGTCATCAAAAGGGAAATTTTCAAACTTTAGGACTTAGCTCCAGAAACTCAAAATATCTTGGGCACTATAATAGCTATGAATACACGAGATAATTTTTTTTTTTAGCTCATGTTAACAGTTTAGGCTTCAGAGGTCACCAAATGTCATGCTGACATTTTCTTCCAGGAAGTTTGTCGTGCACAATTCGTTTTACCTAATGAAGATAAGGCAATCATTTCAACTCCATCGTGTTTGCCTCGTCGATGCACTTCGAACTGTATTCACGATGACCGGATTGGGTAAAGTGCAAAATTTGACCTCAGGTCAAGGTCATTTGTGGATCCAGTAGGTAATGTTGCATATGGGGAGACGCATCTCAGCAAGACAAACACAGTAATATGAGTTGCACGTCTCTGTATTCATTATATATAAAGTCATTGGCAAAAAGTGCTAATGACCTCAGATGTCCTCAGCTGACCTTGCATAGGTCACTGAGCAACAGTTGCACCTGGGTCAAGAGTGAGCTAAAGTGTCATGATTCTGCAAGAATTGGCCTGATCTAGGTATTGCATATCCTCTGAATAGGAAGCATTTATATATTTTCCCATTGACTTGTAATGAGTAGGTCACGAAATTGACCTGCCCTTTGGTCACCGATATCAAAATATCCGAGTTAAACGAATTGCCGATACCTATAATCTGATTAACTGTTGTGAGTTTCAAATCGTTCGATCAACCCCCATGACTTTGGCACGTCCGCAACTATTTTTGGAGGCAAGATCACTCGATGTGACCTGATGACCTGACCTGAGATGACCCGAGGTAAAAAATACACAATATGTAGATAATTGATGCCCGAAAACCTATGCCAGTTTTGGTGGCGCTGTACGCCGCCATTTTCCCGCTATTCTCGAGAAAAAAACTCAGGGAGAGTCAAAATGACCCACACCAGGGCGAAGGTTAATCGGTGGCAGCGTTTTGGCTTAGAAGAAAGCCTTGCATCGTGACCTCACGGAAATGCCGGTGGCGATAACTCAATAACTGTTCCATCAAGGGAGCTGAAACTTGCTAAAACGTGATGCAGTGCTTTATGTACCCACATAGGCGTAGGAACAGGGGGGGGGGGGACTTTCGGCCATTTTTTTCTTCTAAAATATTGTATTTTAGTCAGTGATTTTGTTATGGCAAAAGGTTCGCCAAGCCTGGAAGAGCCCGAATCTGCAAAGAAATATTGCATAGGGGGTTTGGTTTCTCTCAATACGAGATCAAAGTTTCACTGCCCCCCCACACACACACACACACACTTTTCGTGACGTTCCTACGTCCCTGTTAATACCCATGCCAACGGATTTTCATCGAAACCTGAAATACAGTGCGTTCTGGCCCTGCCGATCTGTCTTGGAATACCCAATGCCTGAAAATACCCTCTCAGACCGACATAAGCCATATAGTTTAAAAACCCTAAACAGTTTACAAACCAAGCCTCAGGTGTAAAAATACCCTTTCAAATCAGCGTAGGGCCCCTCGCACCGATCGAGGGCCCTTTCAGACCAACCGAGGGCCCCTTTGCCAAGTTGCCCCCCTCCAAAGGCCAGGGCTGCGACCGCCCTTGGGGACCGTCCTCAGTCGTTAGGAGATGTTAAACTTTCGCCACTAAATTCTGCTGTTTATCTGGCATTGCTCTATCAGGTGGTGGGGTCAGGACTCGCGCAAAAAGCTTTATTTGTCGTAGGTCCTGATCTCAGAAATCAATCCGATAAAACTTTCGGACTAAAATAATAATAACAAACATTTGGAAGTAAATATGCTGTCTGGACAGAACATTACGCAATCTGTTTCAGAACCCGCAACAAATATTGACGGTGAATACGTTGCCAATCAGGTTTGCTGTTCATGCCGGCTAACGCTCTCCCATATCTTTAAAATGAAGTAAAAGTGGTAAACGTAGCGCGCGAAGAAATGTCACTTTCGCGGAGGCTCCTTCTCAAATGGAGGCCTTTGATTTTGGTTTGCCCCTCTGACACCATTCCGCGACGTCACCCCTATTTCTATCAACGCCACGTTTATTGTCACGCTTACATGTTCAGGGTCCTCCTCCAATATCTTTCGTGTGTGATATTATGCTCCGACTCTAAGCTCATTCGGCCGGTTGTCTATATATTTAGGTATTACTCAAAATTAAGTTATATTTCCCGTGGCCTTTTTATTTTATACGGGCCTCGATAAATGTCAGGGGCCAAAACAGATTATTACCTTCCTGTCCGAAAAAAGGGAGGCGACTGTCCCACTGCCTCCCTTTCTCCATGGCGCCACCACTGCCCCTCAGCCCGGTTAGAGCCCTCTCAAACCTGCCGAGGTCCATCTCAGGTCTGGCAAGTGCCCTAGATCGGACCTGGAAAGGGCCCTCTCAGATCTGTAAAACACCAAATCAGATCAGCTTAGGGCTCTCCCAGACCGGCTGATGCCTTCTCAGACTGAACAAGAGCCTCCCAGACCGACCTAACCTCGCAGGCCGCCTGTAAAATGTCCTCATATATGCTGAAGGTTTTCTTAGATCGGCCGCCTGCCCTCAGACCAGCCGAGGGTACTCTCAAGACTGACCGAGGGCCCTTGCAGACCTGCTGATTACCTTATCAAGACCTGCTGAGTGCTGAGGGTCTCCTCAGGCTTTATTTGATCTGGCCGGCTGAGAGCCCATTGGTGCTCATGGGGCCACAGTCTCGAAAAGGGGCCGTAACGCTCCTTGGGCCCAGGAGATTGTTTTGCCCCTCCCCTCACAAACACACACTAAAAATACAATCCGATGCATCGGCCAAACCGACAGTTGAAAGATGTCAACAGTCCATCCAGCATTGTGAATCTACGGGCATGTGTACCACGTGACTGCGGGAAGATGGGAGCAGTTTGATGCATTGCTTATTCCCAGATACCAATCAGAATCGGGTTTACTGCGGCAAGACGGTGACGGAAGGGGTTGCTACTAAATTAGCTATTGAGTTTGTATTCACTTATTTTACCTCTTGTAACTTGTCCTTTAATTTGTGTGATATGAAGGGTTTCACGTTTATTTATATCGCAGATTCCAGTTTAACATTTGTATATAGACACGATGACAATTACCTGCCCCCACCCTGACGCAATTTCGCCTCAACTGGGGGGGGGGGGAGCGACAGCTGTACTGGGGGGGGGGGGCTGCAGCCCCCCTAGTTAACATGTTAGAGGAGGCCCTGCGTCCACTTCATCAGCGCCATCTATATCGTTGTGTTGTTGGACTGTTGTTGGCAAACTGTCGATAGAGGGCAGTAGCGAACAGCCACCAGATGGCAGCGCGGCGAATATCGGACATCCTTTGGCTGACTGGGAGTGGATACCAGAGGGCAGCATTGAACAGATACCAGAAGGCAGCATTGAACAGTTACCAGAGGGCAGCATTGAACGGTTACCAGAGGGCAACATTGAACAGCTACCCGAGGGCAGCATTGAACAGATACCAGAGGGCAGCATTGAACCAGAGGGACAGCGTCACAAATGTCGGGCACCCTACGGCTGACTGGGAGTAAATAGACCAGAGGACAGCAGAGAACAGTCACTGGAGGGCTGTGGTCGCCGCCCATGACCAGTCTTTCTGATAGATACGGTACGGTATTTACCAGTATCGTAATACCGAAGCATATGGAGCCACGCCTGAATAAGTCATATATTCGATGACTTATTCGGGCGAGATATTCGATGAGTCAGCACGCAGTGTCAGTGGCGGATACAGGAGGGTGGGGCGGCGGGGGGCGGTCACCCCCCCCCCCCCCCCCTGTGAGCGGATACAGGGGGCGGCCGCCGCCCCCCCCCCCCCCCTCCCCCCCGCGCCCCCTCTGCGCCGAAGGCGCGGAAGGGCCTCGTAAGCAGACCAATTTCCGCGCCGAAGGCGCGGAAATAGACATGCTTACCGGGTTTGATATCTGCCATTTGCTGCACTCAGACCAGCAGCCGCCCTCAGGCTAGGTGCCGCCCCTGACCAGGTGCCGCCTTCAGGTCATGTGCTGCCCTCAAGTCATGTGCCGCTCTGAGGCCAGGTGCTGCCCTCAGGCCAGATGCCGCCCCCTGGTCAGGTGCCACCTTCAAGCCAGGTGCCGCTCTCACGCCAGGTGCCGCCCTCAGGCCAGGTCCCGTCCTCAGGTCACGTACCGCGTTCTGGCGGGGCACCGTCCTCAGGTCAGATGCCGCTACCTAGCCATGTGCCGCCCTATGGCCAGGTGACGGCGCCCCTCCGGCCAGTGAGGACGCCCCTCCGGCCAGTGACGGTGCTTTTGCGGCCAGTGACGGCATCCCCTGTGATAGACGGCGCCCCTCCGGCTAATTACGGCGCCCCTCTGGCTAGTGACGACGCCCCTCTGACCAGTGACGGCCCCTCTCCGGCCAGTGACGGCGCCCCACCGGCAAATGACGGCGCCCCTCCGGCCAGTGACTGTACTCCTCCAGCCAATGACGGCGCCCCTCCGGCCAGCGACGGCGCCCCACCGGCAAATGACGGTGACCCTCCGGCCAGTGATGGCGCCCCTCCGACCAGTGACGGCGCCCCTCCGGCCAGTGACGGCGCCCCACCGGCAAATGACGGCGACCCTCCAGCCAGTGGCTGCGCCCCTCCAGCCAATCACAGCGCCACGCTGTTCAGTGACGGCGCCCCTTCGTCTAATGACGGCGCCCATCTGGCCAGTTATGGCGCCCCTCCGGCTAATGACGGCGTCCCTCTAGCCAGTGACAGCGTCACTTCGGCTAGTGACGGCGCCCACCTGGCCAGTGACGGCACTCTTGCGGCCAGTGATCGCCGGAGGTGCGAGGCTCTCTCAGGCCTCGACAATCGCCCTCTCAGACCAGCCTGGGATCCTCTCAGGCATGCCAAGGGTTCTATCAGGCCTAGAAATCATCTAAGGGCCCCTCATGCCGCACGAGGGCCCCTCAGGTCGACAGGGGGGGGGGGGCGCTCAAGCCGAAAGAGTTCTCCTTCAGGCCGATCAAGGTCCTCTCAAGCCGACCAAGGACCGCTCAGGTTGACTGTGGGCCCATCAGGCCGACCAAGATCCCCTTCGGGGCGCCGGAGGATCCCCTCAACCCGATCGTGGGCCCCTCACGCCAACAAAAGGCCCCTCAGACGGAACATAAGGGCCCACAGGCTGACAAAGGGTCTCATCAGGCTGACAAAGGGCTCCTTCAGACATAGGGCCCCTCAGACCGAGTGATGGCCCTGAAGCCGATCCTTTGTGAATTTATACGCACGCCACCGAGTGTCACTCATGGAAGACAAGAAGAACAATAGTTTTGGTGATGCTATTCTTTCAATTGAGGTAGAATGAGTTTATCACTCCGGACGAGACAGGGGCTGCCCTAAATGTTTTTCCAGCAAAAAAAAGTTGTATGCCGAACGGAGAAGCGCCTGGACTTACGGTGAACGGTCTATCCTCGTGCTGTCAGCTAAAGCTGAGCGCATATTTGTATTTGGTCCAAACCTTACTTTTGAATGCGTTTCGCGCCGACACCATGTTGTCGGCGCCCTTCGCTAAGCAGAGCTGTTTACATGGACCATATCCGATCGCGCAATATTTGCTGACAGGCGGAATTTAAAGTAAAAGGATTTACGTGTCACAAAATTTCGGCACGGTGCTCCCCACGCATTGACTTCATCTTACTCAGGCCGCTGCCACCGACGCAGGTATCCCAGTCAAGGGTAAATAGGACGAGCACGAGTCGCGGCGCCAGCCCCATGCATCAACTCAAACATCCATCCCTGCCAACTCTTCTTGGTGCAAGAAGAAGTCAGGCGGGCGTAATTGTCAAATGCGCTACGGGGAAGGACTTCAACAAGCACCGCAACGATGTGGCTACGATGGAATTTGGGCGAGAGGCGCCTCTTCGTCCCTGGAAGATGGAAGCGTCGGCATCTGATGGAAGTGGTAGACAATAATGTCTACCACTTCCATCAGAGATATATTCAGGCAGAGATAGAGCTAGGTAGATTTCGGCAGGTCAGAGAGGAGGGAGAGAGAGAGGGGGGGGATATTTCGGCAGGCCAGAGAGAGGTGAGTGACCTAGCCGTGACAGAATTAGTCACATCCACGATCGCACTCGAATATACGTGCTACTGACGAAAATGCGTGCTACTGACGGACGGCATAACTATATGTGAGAGTGCTATACAAATAAATACAGTATCATTTTTTTTAAAATACATCTATCATTTTTTTTAATACATCTATAATTTTGCTTTTTCGAAAAGACAAGCTTCAAATGAGTAAGCGTAAGATAATTAAAAAAATTGCAGGCAAATATATGTTATTAATTAACATTTAACGCTCCTCTAGGCCCATGGGGTCCCCTTTGACGGCGAAAATACCGCCCCCTGGGTCAGCCGCCCACCGCATTCGGAAAAATCCTAGATCCGCCCCTGTGCATGTTTGAAGAAACGGCGCCCCCAATTTCCCGGAAAAAAATGCGCCCCTGTTCCCCGGAAAAAAATGCGCCCCTGTTCCCCGGAAAAAAAATGCGCCCCTGTTCCCCGGAAAAAAAATGCGCCCCTGATCCCCGGAAAAAAATGCGGCCCTATGCTCTGCCGCCCCCCCCCCCCCCTTAAAAAAAAATATGGATCCGCCCCTGCGCAGTGTCTTGTTTTAGGATTGTTGCTGGTGTATTATAACCATGCCGTGGGTTCTCAGAAGGCATCAGTATCATCCTGCACATAAGCGTCGCCGCAGACAGTGCAGACGAGTTCTACTTAGAGAATACTGGAGCATTCTGGTGTCTGGGTAGCTCTTCAGTGTCTCACCAGTCACGAATGCTTATAAGAAGCTGTTGTAGCTGTGTGTTCACATGATGGCTGTATATATGCGAGGTAAAGGAAGAAAAGTAATGTAATTTTTGTTCACTCCCTTTCGTATTAAATATATAGGAAACAGCTTACGTTAGCTACCTAAAGCCACACAAACCCTTACCTATATCAGGAAAGATAGGCATTATCCAAAGCTAAATTGTCTCCTGGGTTCATACAAGGAAGACCGCTGATGGACGAGGCACGATGTTTACGTGGTTCGGAAATGGTAGTGAATAGGCCGGTAGTGAATGGGCAAGGCCGAAGTCTTTTTGACTGAAAACTGCAAAGGTTCATTGTGACGGAAATTGTAGTATATGAAATGGAAGGAGGAATTATGTGAAGGCGAAATATGAAGAAAATAAAAAGAAGTTAATATCTTTATACTTCAACTGAAGGGTGAGAGCACAATACATATTATCAGACTCCAGCAGCTCACCCGGCCTGTTGGCATGAGTGCACTTGAGGTGGAGGCTTCGACGACCGCGCTACCCCGCTGAAGGCAATGCAAACACTGAACTAACGATGAGGTCTACAGCTGCCTTCATCATCGAACAGCTGGAACAGCAAGGCACTCATACTTGTTAGGCCGTCTTACGCTTATTGTTGCCCGTTCTGACCCCACATTCCCCAGCAGCCGTTCTTGCGCTTATAGGCCCGCCCGTGCGCCATGGTGCACGGGTGGGTGGTTTTGAACTGAGTGCACTCCCAACCCTCGGTTGTCTCCGGGCCGTTCTCCGCCGCAGCCCAGGCGATCAGCCGCCCTGATGGGACCCGCACTCCGCAGTCACCCGATCAGACGCCGGCCGGGGCGGTGGCGGGCCTGCCCGGCCGGCCGGCGCCGTCTGCCATCCATCAGCGCTGCTGGCCGGCTCCGAACGATTGTCCTGCCGGCCAGGCGCTGATTGCAGTCCTCCCTCACGGCGTGACGACGGAACACTCAGCTGCTGCAGACAGGGGCTGGTGTGGGGAGGGACTGGGAGGTCCCCACTGGGCACTGACTGGTGTGAGGAGGGACTGGGAGGTTCCCACTGGACACTGACTGGTGTGGGGTGCAGACAGGGACTGGGAGGTCCCCACTGGGCACTGACTGGTGTGGGGTGCAGGGAGGGACTGGGAGGTCCCCACTGGGTACTGACTGGGGCTGGTGCGGGGAGGGACTGGGAGGTCCCCACTGGACACTGACTGGTGTGGGGTGCAGGCAGGGACTGGGAGGTCCCCACTGGACACTGACTGGTGTGGGATGGGGAGGGACTGGGAGGTCCCCACTGGGCACTGACTGGTGTGGGGTGCAGGCAGGGACTGGGAGGTCCCCACTGGGCACTGACTGGGGCTGGTGTGGGGAGGGACTGGGAGGTCCCCACTGGACACTGACTGGGGCTGGTGTGGGGAGGGACTGGGAGGTCCCGACTGGGCCCTGACTGGTGTGGGGTGCAGGCAGGGACTGGGAGGTCCCCACTGGACACTGACTGGTGTGGAGTGCAGGCAGGGACTGGGAGGTCCCCACTGGGCACTGACTGGGGCTGGTGTGGGGAGGGACTGGGATGTCCCCACTGGACACTGACTGGGACTGGTGTGGGGAGGGACTGGGAGGTCACCACTGGGCACTGACTGGTGTGGTGTGCAGGGAGGGGCTGGGAGGTCCCCACTGGACACTGACAGGGGCTGGTGTGGGGAGGGACTGGGAGGTTCCAACTGGGCACTGTCTGGTGTGGGGTGCAGGGAGGGACTGGGAGGTCCCCACTGGGGACTGACTGGTGTGGGGAGGGACTGGGAGGTCCCCACTGGGCACTGACTGGTGTGGGGTGCAGGGAGGGACTGGGAGGTCCCCACTGGGCACTGACTGGTGTGGGGTGCAGGGAGGGACTGGGAGGTCCCCACTGGGCACTGACTGGTGTGGGGTGCAGGCAGGGACTGGAAGGTCTCCACTGGGCACTGACTGGGGCTGGTGTGGGGAGGGACTGGGAGGTCCCCACTGGACACTGACTGGTGTGGGGTGCAGGCAGGGACTGGGAGGTCCCCACTGGACACTGCCTGGTGTGGGGTGGGGAGGGACTGAGAGGTCCCCACTGGGCACTGACTGGTGTGGGGTGCAGGCAGGGACTGGGAGGTCCCCACTGGACACTGACTGGGGCTGGTGCAGGCAGGGACTGGGAGGTCCCCACTGGGCACTGACTAGGGCTGGTGTGGGGAGGGACTGGGAGGTCCCCACTGGACACTGACTGGGGCTGGTGTGAGGAGGGACTGGGAGGTCCCCACTGGGCACTGACTGGTGTGAGGTGCAGGCAGGGACCGGGAGGTCCCCACTGGACACTGACTGGTGTGAGGTGCAGGCAGGGACTGGGAGGTCCCCACTGGGCACTGACTAGGGCTGGTGTGGGGAGGGACTGGGAGGTCCCCACTGGACACTGACTGGGGCTGGCGTGGGGAAGGACTGGGAGGTCCCCACTGGGCACTGACTGGTGTGAGGTGCAGGGAGGGGCTGGGAGGTCCCCACTGGACACTGACAGGGGCTGGTGTGGGGAGGGACTGGGAGGTCCCCACTGGGCACTGACTGGTGTGGGGTGCAGGGAGGGACTGGGAGGTCCCCACTGGGCACTGACTGGTGTGGGGTGCAGGGAGGGACTGGGAGGTCCCCACTGGACACTGACTGGTGTGGGGTGGAGAGGGACTGGGAGGTCCCCATTGGGCACTGACTGGTGTGGGGTGCAGGCAGGGACTGGGAGGTCCCCACTGGGCACTGACTGGGGCTGGTGTGGGGAGGGACTGGGAGGTCCCCACTGGGCACTGACTGGCGTGGGGAGGGACTGGGAGGTCCCCACTGGGCACTGACTGGTGTGGGGAGGGATTGGGAGGTCCCCACTGGACACTGACTGGGGCTGGTGTGGGGAGGGACTGGGAGGTCCCCACTGGGCACTGACTGGGGCTGGTGCAGGGAGGGACTGGGAGGTCCCCACTGGGTACTGATTGGGGCTGGTGCAGGGAGGGACTGGGAGGTCCCCACTGGACACTGACAGGGGCTGGTGTGGGGAGGGACTGGGAGGTCCCCATTGGGCACTGACTGGTGTGGGGAGGGACTGGGAGGTCCCCACTGGGCACTGACTGGTGTGGGGAGGGACTGGCAGGTCCCCACTGGGCACTGACTGGTGTGGGGAGGGACTAGGAGGTCCCCACTGGACACTGAATAGTGTGGGGTGCAGGCAGGGACTGGGAGGTCCCCACTGGGCACTGACTGGGGCTGGTGTGGGGAGGGACTGGGAGGTCCCCACTGGACACTGAATGGTGTGGGGTGCATGCAGGGACTGGGAGGTCCCCACTGGGCACTGACTGGGGCTGGTGTGGGGAGGGACTGGGAGGTCCCCACTGGGCACTGACTGGTGTGGGGTGCAGGCAGGGACTGGGAGGTCCCCACTGGACACTGACTGGTGTGGGGTGCAGGAAGGGACTGGGAGGTCCCCACTGGGCACTGACTGGTGTGGGGTGCAGGCAGGGACTGGGAGGTCCCCACTGGACACTGACTGGTGTGGGGTGCAGGCAGGGACTGGGAGGTCCCCACTGGACACTGACAGGGGCTGGTGTGTGGAGGGACTGGGAGGTCCCCACTGGGCACTGACTGGTGTGGGGAGGGACTGGGAGGTCCCCACTGGACACTGAATGGTGTGGAGTGCAAGCAGGGACTGGGAGGTCCCCACTGGGCACTGACTGGGGCTGGTGTGGGGAGGGACTGGGAGGTCCCCACTGGACACTGACTGGTGTGGGGTGCAGGGAGGGACTCGGAGGTCCCCACTGGGCACTGACTGGTGTGGGGAGGGATGGAAGGTCCCCACTGGGCACTGACTGGGGTTGGTGTGGGGAGGGACTGGGAGGTTCCCACTGGACACTGAATGGATGGTGTGGGTGCAGGTAGGGACTGGGAGGTCCCCACTGGGCACTGACTGGTGTGGGGATGGACTGGGAGGTCCCCACTGGACACTGAATGGTGTGGGGTGCAGGCAGGGACTGGGAGGTCCCCACTGGGCACTGACTGGGGCTGGTGTGGGGAGGGACTGGGAGGTCCCCACTGGACACTGACTGGTGTGGGGTGCAGGCAGGGACTGGGAGGTCCCCACTGGACACTGACTGGTGTGGGATGCAGACAGGGACTGGGAGGTCCCCACTGGGCACTGACTGGGGCTGGTGTGGGGAGGGACTGGGAGGTCCCCACTGGGCACTGACTGGTGTGGGGTGCAGGCAGGGACTGGGAGGTCCCCACTGGACACTGACTGGTGTGGAGTGCAGGCAGGGACTGGGAGGTCCCCACTGGACACTGAATGGTGTCCAGTGGGGACCTCCCAGTCCCCACTGGACGCACACGTGTGCGTGTGCGTGTGCGTGTGGGTGTGGGTGTGTGCGTGTGCGTGTGCGTGTGCGTGTGCGTGTGCGTGTGCGTGTGCGTGTGCGTGTGCGTGTGCGTGTGCGTGTGCGCGTGTGCGTGTGCGTGTGCGTGTGCGTGTGCGTGTGCGTGTGCGTGTGCGTGTGCGTGTGCGTGTGCGTGTGCGTGTGCGTGTGCGTGTGCGTGTGCGTGTGCGTGTGCGTGTGCGTGTGCGTGTGCGTGTGCGTGTGTGTGTGTGTGTTTGTGTGTTCTGTGCAGGCCGCCTGGCCAAGCCGGAACGGTGCCAGTAGCATCGGTACAACCGTCCCGGCTCCGGGGAGGTCTGGGGGTTACCGCCCCGGCCGGGGAGAGCTGTTTCCCTCCACTATTGGTAGCGCGACATATCTGGCGCTTTTGTTTCAATCTGCTTAACGTTGAATACCTCTCGTTGAATTACCTCTCAACAAATCGCAAACACTAAATACGTCGTCGTAGGGGCCAAGTTAATCACCGAATGCATCACAGTTCTCTGAAATTTGTCTTTATTGATTATGGTAAAACGGTTCAGATAAATGTTTCATGTGTGCATTGTAATGTATTGTGCGTGTGCGTGTGCGACAGATACAGATAATACAGATACAGATACATACAGATAATAGGTCTGTATGTTGACAATTCATGGGGAAAAGATAACAAAAATTAAATGAGTCGAGCACACTAAATAGGTCGCCGTCCGGGGCCAAAATAAACTGCCGATTTCAATGCACGTTTTCATATGCTTGCTGATGGTTCATTAAAGTTCGGTACAAAATCGTAAAAGATAGAGTGCAGGAAACATGTTACATACCTTCATGACAAATAACAATGCGTAGGCAGGCTAATTTTAGCTCAAACAGTGAATTCGTTACCGAGTACTTGCTGAGTGCCGACGGTTATAAGCGTGGAACGCTTATCAACTTTTACTTGACATATCATTCGGTAGGAATGTTTATATACAAAATGTGATCAATTAAAAATATAATTTGGTCTCGTCTGTCGATTTCAAGTAATATCTCCATTTGTGTAGGAAAGGGTGATTATTTCCCTATAACGTCAAATTCAGCCGCGGAATAAAATCACCACCACCGTAACCTCGTGCAATCGTAACCGCCCGTAACCGCAAACCTCGTGCAACCGTAACCGCCCGTAATCGTGACCTTGAGAGGAAAACGCAACCGTAACCGCCCGTATCCGCGGTTAACCTGGCATTGGCTGGGGTCTCAGCCGAACGCCATTGGCGGGGGGCGTTTTTCGCCCCCCCCCCCCCCCTGGTTATCTTCCGAACCAATAACCTCAGCGAGACGCACAAGGCGGCAGTCGAAAGCTCTCAATGTATTCAAAATAAGGTAAAATGTCAGGTCACGGTCAAGTCAAAGGTAAAAATTGAGATATTTGAGTTTTTGGGCCATACTTTCCATCCAAAGCTTTAGATTGCGACTATTATCGCAGAAAGTGCTCTTAAAGGTATAATAAATATCCAGCATAAGAAAAAGTGAAATTGTAAGCTAAGGTCAAGGTCAGTGTCAGGTCACAAAAGGTCACAGGTCTACGAAAGCCATGCGACACATGTTGTATGGGTTGTTTTACACGTATAATTCGATAGTAGCAGTCATTTTCGCAACCTGACACCATATAAGGTCAAGGTCAGGTCACATAAAGTCAAAATTTGAAATTGATAAATCTAAATAGAAAAGGCATATGTCTATACCAGTTTTGTCTCAAAAATACAGTGCTGGCATTTATTTCTTTGTATCTGGTCACCAAAAGCCAAAAAATGCAATTGCAAAATATGACGCCATGAGTTACTCATACTTAGGGAGCGATAAGTCACTAAAAAATAAAGATATTGATTTTAAATTTGGTTTGGGTATTGTTCACATGTGGTTCTTCAACATATCTTCGGGTTTTTTGAAAATGTTTTGAAAATGTTGATTTTGGGCATTGCTATTATTTTGATTGCATTTTGGGGGTCAAAAAGCAAATTTTAAAAAACAAAATGAGATAGCCATTTGATAGCCCTTGCCATTTGCTATCTTTTAACGTTTTTCGATTGCATTTTGCTTCAAATATGGCATTTCTAAGGCCTGCTAAAATTTAGCTGATTTTTGTGTCAAACTCGTGTGTAGTGACGTCACTAAATTCGCTATATTTCGAGAGAAAAACAAAATCGACAACATTTCTTCATTTTTGCACAGAAGATGTATAATTGATGTAGGAGAAGGTACCTGAAGTTTCACGTCGATAACGCTATTAGTTGTTGAGCTATTGTGCAAGTTCTTCAGTGGGGGGGGGGGGGGTCGAAAAACGCCCCCCCCCCCCCAGCCAATGGCAGGTTAACCGTGGTCAACCGCGGTTTAACCGCCCGACTGTACCCCTCTATACTCCACTCTTTTCATCGTGACGTTAACTGTTTACGAACTATTCGTGCCTTGATAATTGTCGTTGGAGCGGCTTATCGAGTCACGCAACACATTTGTGCATGCAATACGCCCTGTACTGCCTGTCCTCCATGACGTGAAATAATTGGTCACCCGCTTACTTCTCTGCCCGACATAAATCGCAAACATTGATCGCCGATTATGAGCAGTTTATGCAAACAATTCGCTGACTTCTGTAACGAGTGACGACCATTATTTGCTTAGTGCAGATCATTTAAATTTAATTAAAGAAAGGACATTTAAAGAAGCGTACAGTACAGATACTGCAACTTGTAATTGTATAAGTATGCAACGACGTCCAGTGAAAGTTTCCAATACACACATTCAGATTCGACACTTATCTTTCCACTAAAGCCGTTATTGAAATACTTAGACATATTATGATGACACCGAAAATGTCACCAGAATATTTACGATGCATCCGAAATGCGCCATTGCAGTGCCACAGTAAATCGTGGCATATGCCCAACTGATCACCGGAATGTGATCGACCGTGTGACCTTTCCTGATGGCTCGCCATAACGACCAAATACCCATTCGCTCAGCTGTACTCCGCGGCACACTCGCAAACTCCGGTGACAAAGCACTCTACCCCGCCTCTGCCCCCGCTGAGCGGCATTACACTGCGTAGTTCACTCATGTTCCGCCCAGTTTACCCTGCTGAGCAGCATTACACTGCGTAGTTCACTCATGTTCCGCCCAGTTTACAACAGGTGACAATTTTGCCCGGACTCGACTGTGCCGGCGGTAATCATGACAGATGCGTCATTCCCCACTGCCTGCCATCAGCCGGCTGCGCTCGTAACCGTGCCCGGCCCGCCGCTGGCGATGGCCCGGCAGTGCCGCCGGCAGCGGTGGTACGGAGTCGTTCGTCAGTGCCGGACGCGGTGCCGGCGGCGGGCGGGTCGATCGCCGTGCCACAGTCAGCGGTACCGGTGTACAGACCAGGAAGTCGTCATCGCGCCGGACGCCGGCCACTGCCACGGTACGTGCCGATCACCACTGGCGCCTCCGGTCACCAGTGGTTGGTCCCCGCTGGCCACCAGCGATCACTATTGGCTACCGTTGGTCAGCATTAGTCGCCAGTATTACATGGTGGCAGGTGGCAGCCGATGCTCGCCGGTGGTCACTACCAGACTCCGATAGTAGCGACACTGAAGTGCCGCCCAGTGGGGCCTCGCCGGCCACGCCTGGGCTGGACTCGGTTGAGATGAGAGATGAGAATGACTCAGGGAAGCTCGACAGACTCCATTCTCGAATCCGCCAAAAGGCAGTACGTCCTGAGCACTGCATGCTTCAGTGTATACAAAAACGAATGCTTAGATAAATCAAGCCATTTTAACAGCTCACAAAGGCGTTTTACTGGTTATGTAATTAACGTTGAATACCAGAATGACTTAGAGCAGAAGATAACTTTCACAGATCACTAGCTTCACCGTTGAGTGCACTTATTGAGAAGTGCTGGAAAACGTGTTACGATAATGTACTATGTCCTTACATGTAGGAACTTAGCAGTTCCATATCGATGGTTAAATGATGAACCATGGCATTCATGACAAATATAATCATCAGACCTCACTCATAAAATAACGCAATGTTGTGCAGAAAGTACATTGTTGTGCAGAAAGTACTTTCTCTGCCGAGTTTGTAGCATGTCTGAACAACGCAAGCTAAATTGACTGCGGCACCTGCATGTAATTTGTGTCCGGCGAAACTCTCCACGTCACGTCCCAGCAGGACGTCCCATGTGAGTCCCATTAGATCGGACAGCCTACTGGGAAGCTTCTGGGCCGAGCGTTAATATTCGACAGCGCATAGCTATTCACGTAATCCTTTTAGCAGTGCAAGGGACATGGACGGCCACTGCGATATAGGCGTGGAGCCCCCACAATATGCCGTCCGCAAGCAGCAGAGAGGACATGAGTATCACAAATAATGATTCTTCTATTATACACAAGACGAAATGTCCGTTTGTATGGATGTATTTATGCATGTATGTACAATGGCGTCGCCGAGCATTTTTGAGTAGGGGGGTCGGCTGAAAATTCGACAAAATGTACCTCCATTTTTTGCGTGTATTTAAGCCTTTGCCGCATTTATTTAATGTGGATTTTCATGTTATAGTAGGTACTTGTTATTTAGCGCCGTCAAGCGGCGCGATTTTTTTTGCGGGTTTTCCTGATAAAACCCAGAAATATAGGCGGTGGGCCTTGTGTAGGATAAGAAGCGAAAAATGCTATAAATTCAATTCAGCGTTACGAGGAACCGAATATACGATGACGATGGCCACCGATATGACGCCGCGAAGGGGCGTGCAAACTTTAATTTTAGGTTGTGGAAAACGACATTTTAATATTGGAACCAGACCGTGAGATGATGGCCACCGATGTGACGCAGCGAAGCGGCGTGCACATATTGATTTTAGGTTGTGGAAAACGAAATTGTAATATTGGAACCAGACCGTGAGTGGAACCATACCGTGAGCCAAGCCCCAGGAAACCCCTTTTCCTGGTTATACATCTTGGTATGATGAAAAATATTGAAATGAAGGTAGTTCTTCATATACATTAGCCTCGGATAGTAAATCACGATGACCGTCGGCAGTCAGCGCTCAATAGTACATATGATAATAATAGCGGTATACATTTGAACCAAACTGTAACACACAACTAGTAAGAGTGCAAATAGTTTGAAAGCAGCAAGAGACAGAACGAATTTTCCGCCTTTAAATGGTCCCTGTGGATCTGGAGGAGCATGGGGGAGATGGCTTGGAGAGATGGTCCTGGCCTGGTCCCCACTCTATTAGCTCTTCGGGCGAACAAGTTGGACACCGCTTGAGCAGCTTCCGGTTGCCGATGTCCGCGTCTTTGCGTTCGCGTCGCCTTTTTGGAATTCGGCAGACTAGCTAAACATGTAGCCCGCTGGATAGTTAATATTTTATGAGAGGGCCCTGGTGGAATTCATTTTCCCATTTTCCAAATTTGTATAAGCAATGCGAAACTTGTGCATGTCGCGAAGCGGCGCGAAATGTCCACTTTTTGACTGTGGATAGCTGAACTTTGACTGCTGCAAAGGCAATTTTTACGATAAATTGTTAACTTCTCCCGCAAAAAGTGGTGTGTGTGTGTGGGTGGGGGAGGAGGGGGGGGGGGAGTCAACCACCTCTCCTTCTGAGAATGGGGGGGGGGGGGGGTCGGGGGACCGTCCCCCCGACCCTTTCGTCGGCGACGCCCCTGCATGTTACGGATGCAATTTCCTTCGTTTTCCTTTCGGAGCAGCGGTGTGTCGAAGGGAAAACTAAGGAAATTCCATCCGTAACTGACTGAACCCATGTCCACGTCGCAGGGATGTCCCGTCCCCCCCCCCCCCCCCACACACACACACACACACTTGGCTTCAGCCATCCCAACTTGGACGAGGAAGTAGGTTAAATCCGGGAAGAAATCTGTATTTTGATGGATTTTGATGGTACTTTAAGCGATTTTCCAAGCTCAGACCCCCCCCCCCCCCCACACACACACAACTTTTATGGAGAAGCTACGCCCCTGCCACGTCGTATTTTGCATATTCCAATGTTAATTTTAATAGGAATTACATGCAAACTAGAATTAGCTTCCGCCATAAAAAGTGTGTGTGTGTGGGGGGGTTACCCCCCCCCCCCCCCCCCCCCCCCCCCTCCCTCCCGGTTTTCAAAAGTGGGGGGGGGTCGCGATTCCCCAACCCCCCCGTCAGCGACGCCCCTGTGTAACCCCCCCCCCCCCCCCCCCCCCCTCCCGGTTTTCAAAAGTGGGGGGGGGGGGGGGGTCGCGATTCCCCCCCCCCCCCGTCAGCGACGCCCCTGTGTATGTATGATTGTCGTATTGTACCGGCCCACAGCGCCGAAGCGGTAAGAGCTGCGACAGCGAAATTTTCACACACAAATCAGACCTATGCGAACTTAGATTTTGGACCGACTTTGGAGCGCGCGCAACGTCTGTGACGCACGTGAGGGCCGAATCTTGATTTTTGGAAGCTTGCGACCGCTGCCGTCAGAGCTGCACATGCGGGTAACTCAGAAAGCTTGCTCGATTTTTAGATGGAACTTTTACACGGCCCCCTCCGAAGTTAGTTGGCAGCACTATAGCTCTTGGGCGTGACTTTCCTACTAGCCTATAGGGTTCACGTGTTAAATGACCCAACTTTGGGAAGCTGTATCTCGAGTTCTATTCAGCCAATTCGCCTGCAGCTAGTCTCCAAAGAAAGATCGTTCAAATATCTCGCGATGATTCCTCTACCATTGTTCACCTAACCCAGCCGAATTCTTAGGGCGTGAGGGGTAAAGATTTGACTGCACTCCGTGCCGGTTTGGCCAGTTTCTGGCGACGCTGGTGCGCCGGCGGCAATAGCTCAGTCGGTAGCGCATCAGACTACGGATGCGAGGGTGGTGGGTTCGAATCCCGCTCGGGTAAGGGTGATTTAGCGCAGGAATGATGTTATATTATTTTTGATGGTCGATAACTATGTTTTTATCGACAAAATAAACTGTTTAAAATGTTTTGTCGAAATTAACTTGATTTAAACCATCTTCTCCGGCTTGATATTTAGTAATTCCGCGATGATAACTTGTTAATAGGTAATTGTCGTATTTCTCCTTCTCTTTTGTCATTTCATATCGCGACCTGCTAGTGTGACAAGCTGTGAGTACTAAGTAATAGCGCGTATGAGTGAATACAATATAAATGTATTTGTGAAATACCTCTTTCCAGCTTTTACACTGATTGATAGACTTATTAAAACGTAAGTAAAGCAAAACATACACATTGATTACATATCATACTCGTTCGAAGATTGTTAAAAAACATTTAACTGACAACTGGTTTTCCCGATACTTTCGAGCTTTTTCTTCGTTTCTCCGACTTCACATCCTGTCTTTTACGAAAACTGACAACCAAGCCATTGAAAGAAAAGTTACTCCAATAAATCATTATTGAAAGCACTGTAGCAACAATACTACAACAGCATTGTAGGAGCTACAGTGGCACAATTGATGCAAAAGACAAGATGACGCACGTACGAGATAACTTGTTCCTACATGGATTACCAGAGACTGAAGCCCGATGCAAGAAGATCCCTCCACACAATTCAATGACGGATATCCAAGCAATGACGGATATCCAAGCAGCCATCACAACAAATGCAACAATGGATCTTAGATACCAGTGGATCTCTGGGTGAAATTAAGCGACAGACATCGGATTACACATGATACCGTGATAAGCATACCACAACATACAATCAGTGGTGTATCTAGGATCCCAGCAGACCTCACGACAATATGCAACTGAATATCTCGGATGCCATATGCCAGGGTTAAATCTGGCAACAGATTTCGAATCACACAGTATCCTGTTATACACACACCAGAACAACGGAAGTAACATGCACCTCAGGCCTCAGCAGACTTACGGTACAAAATAAAAGAGCCCTTTCGATTCTGCCAGTACCTGAGAAGTTGACAACAAAACGACATGAACAAAACAAGAGAAAAACATGACATGAGTGAATGAGCACAACTGTCCAGTCTATTCACTACAGCCTATACACTAGTTTTCACTGTGCGTGGTGCCAGCACTTCCTCGCTCCTCACCGTGCCCGAGACTCGGCGCGTCGGGCCCTGTTGATGTTGCCCATCCTGATAAATGTCCGGACGCGGGCGAAGGAGACGCGAATCTTGGGATGGACGCGTGGGAACTTGTCCTGGAGGACCACGACAAAGTCCTTGATGACACGGACTTTCGGCTTAAGCCATCGGGCTCCAGAGCGTGGTGGACACAGAAAACCGCCTCCACCTCCTTGAAGGTGGCGTAGAATGTCTCCGTGGGCACCGTCAGGCCGCCGATACTGACGACCCTGGTCCACAGGGCCTGCAGAGGCACAGACTCGGCCGAGGCGGATGGTACACAGAGGGAGCGGTCGACGGGCCTCTTCCTCGCGATGTAGCCGGCGACGTAGGCCATGGCGCTCTCTGTCGCGGACACACCGGTGACCGTGTCCCGCGCGGACGACGACGCAGCAGGGCGGCATGCTGCTGACTGGGACGCCTCCGCCTGGTGAAGCAGGTCAGCCAAATCCCTCAGGTCCTCCATGTCCTCCCCGTTATCGCCGTCTGTTTTCGCTGTCGTCACCTCCTCCACCGGTCCGGTGAACTCCAGCAGGTCTGCCGTCAGTTGTGCATCAGTTTCTTGATGTCCAACAGATTGGGTGGCACCTGGCCGGCTGCTGGCTCTTCTCCTTCACTACACAAACACCATCCTTGAATCCTGCAGTAAAATAATTTTGTATGAATCATGTGCGCATAGACAGCGTATATTACTGGGTAACCCATAACCCAAATTATTCATAACAGGTATACATAACCAAAAGGTTAAATATGTGACACATACAATATAACTGCTGCATGTTAAGTTGTGATGAAAAAAATGTAGATTATCCCTGGTGAAATTTGAGATGGCAAGGTCATGAATTACCACTTGAATCACAGACACAGACACAGTGCAAAGAAGATCAATAGTCATATAACAGAACATAATGCTATCTGCTATGTGTTATGTCAGATTTAACAGCTAAATTATTTAAACACAAGTTACACAGGAAGGTAAGCACCAGATAGAGCAAGGCAAATATACCTCAAAGAAACCCCAGATTTTCTAAGCCATGGATGCAGGCATGTCAACCAAGTCTAAATGTAGATTATAAAGCGTAACATTAATATTTACCATATGAAGGCAATAGAAAGCAACAATTACCATAGCCGTTTGGCTGCTGTGCTGTTGTCAGCCGAAGTTAGAGAGCCTGATTCGCTGGAAGATCGATGACGCCAGACGCATTACCATGTCATACCAGGTGACATCATACTCCTGCTAACAAGTGCCAGCTCTGCTGCTGCGACAAAGTATGTGCAGTACAAGTGTTTTGTCAACAGACACAGAAATTGGCACATGCGGCAGTGGCACAGTTGAAGGCGGGCTTGTAAACAAAACAGAGCGCTTGTTCCGGGTTGAAAGCAGCGAACTTTGCCATGGCTATCACAATCACTTTGCTGTATGATAATCTTTTTGGTCTTTGTGCACATGCATTAGAATATGTCCTTTCAGCGGCAAATCTGTGAAGCTCTTTGAAGCAGGATTCCAAGAAATGTTCAGAGCAATTCCTAGGGTTTTTAACCTCTTCCCTTGCTGCATCTCGCAGAATTAATTGCCACCAAAGGGCAAAGATCGGCCACTTTTGGATCACGAGGAAGACGGTGGTAGCCATTAGCCAGTCCCCAAATGATTTTAATTACCCTTCTCCGTACTATTGGTACAGCCAGGCACAACACAGTAGAGCATAGCCGGGTAAAAAACGTGAATTGAAAATGGAAGAGATCAAGCTCTACCCGACAACTTAACAGTTAAAAACTTTACAGCGCCTTACGTACCTACAGTCTACAGAAGCTAGCGACAAATATGAATAATCTACAATGCACTTCGATTGTTTCGTTTACTCTAAGAGCTTTCGTAATACCTGCGCGGCTTTCGCTCCTCGGTAAAGCTACCACATGTTTAGATGGAACTAAAAAAAAACTAGTATATAGTAGTGAATCTAGTACTTTTCTAATATTATCCTAAATAAATCATACTACAATCCGTTCCACCCGTCCTCTATCACCCTGCTTTTACACATCTGACGCATAAACAGCGCAAAGTTTGAGTCCCGGTTTGGGTACACAGTTATGCGCAATTGCAGATAATTGTGTTGTATATTTTTAATTTTTGGCTTGGTGAAAACATACCCTCTTTTCTGTAGTGTAATTCATGTATGTTGTGTATTTTGAAGTGCATTCTAATTTACAGGAAGATTGAAAAACGAAATGGACATACAATGCAAAAAATGAAAAATGCATACGAAATCCAATGAAAAAGGACAAATATATGAGCTTCGAACCAATAAAAGAAGGGGATGAAATAGGAGTAGGTATTCGCCTGCAAGTGAAACGAAAAAAGTACGTATTTAATTCCGGTTTTGCAGCTGAGGCACATTGTTAGCATCAAATGTTTGACTTACTTATAAATAGCTTATAGTACAGATAACAGACCTGGGCCTCGTTTCATAAAGCTTTTGGCGTAACTTACGAAATGCGTGAGTTACGCCATCAAAAGCTACGCACCGTAAATTAGTCCGTTTCACCAAGGTGCCGACGGAGTTGTTTACGCCGGCGCAGTTTGCGTTGATGGCGTGAACAATCAAGGGTATTTGAAAAATTGAAGTGTATTGAAAGCATTATAATAAACATTTGTTTTTAATGCAATGATTGAAATTGGAATTATAAAAATATGTAAAAAATATTTGTAAAATAAATAATGTTAAAATATCGTTTCTGAGTAAATAAATAAATAAATAATATGGACCCAGGCGAAAGCCATTAGAGCTGCCATTATCGAGCCCACGTGTCCGGTGTGATAATTTAAAGCCCGCACGTATGTGGGTTTAGTGAAAAGCTCGCGGGATTCTCGTTTGTTCTTATTTAATGAATACATTACTAGTAAATAAAATGAATAATACGCTTTCACGGGCCGGAGAGGCGCCACCCTCACTGGCCGGTGGCGCCGTCACTGGCCGCAAAAGTGACGTTACTGGCCGGGGAGCGTCCTCACTGGCGTCGTGACCGATCGGAGGGGCGCCAGCTTTGCATGGGCGCCTCGGGTCCAAAGGACCAGGTCATGACCTACATGACCTGATACTCGGTACGCCACTGCATGATGCAATGTGTGAAATGTGAATCCAATCCATTACGGACTCATATGGGCTATGGCATGAATCATGTGTATTTACTGATCTAATTGTGGTTAGTTTGAAACAGTCCAGTGTATAGATGACAGCACATAACACAGATGAGAAACTAAGATGATGACAAGTCATGATGACACATCATGATGACATGTCATGATGACAGATGGCTTATCTAACAGGAAGTTCACTGACAACAAATTGATAGGTGTTCAGCCGTGCCAACAAAACACACAAACTCAGACACTGACACCTTTATTGATCAGCAGTCAGTATAGATGTCAGAAAAAGTGCCTTGAAAATTCCACAATTTGCTTTACTTCAGTGAAAACTCAATGATTATCTCATTCAACACACAGGTCCATGGCGGCACTTGTCTTTAAGGCCTTGCTCATAGCTTCAACTGTATCTTACATTGGCCTTCCATCAGTGTTGCTCCCAATATCCAGATGTGTTCAGCTTTCATCCACTCTTAACTGCAGCTTGGCATGAACAGACATTTTCCTACCAATTTCACTCACCAGCTGCAGACAACTGATACTGTTTGTTCCAGAAGAAGTCACTGTTCACTGGTCACATTGTTCACATTAGCGTTTGCAAGAGGCAATTTAATATGCTATAATAAATGGCAAGCATTCAGCATACCTATACAACAGGCTTAATAAGTTTTGTGTGATGTGATTTTTGACATGACATCAACATTTTAGACATGACATAGATGATTCTGGCTAAATATATTATTACTGGCTAAATCTATGAATAACTAATGATTGGAATCAAATCTTGAGGCACTAGCTGACTGAAATGAGATGTCTGAATTTTCAACTTTGACAACCACACTTTACAAAAGTAATGGATAGGTTTAGGAATGTTGGTCATCATGCACCTATAGATGCATGGTGACCAAAATTTGGGAAGGTGTGTATCAGTGGGGAAGATTGCAGCGTCAACACATCTATGTCTCGCCACAGTATCTGCTGTAATGCCCAATGTGTGACAGTCATTAGTATTGCATTCGTAATCATATTAGTATTAGCATTGGTAATGCCAGAGAAATAAAACTAACCCCAGGCTTGGCTTGCATTAGCATTTCCTGAGTATTGACATTGGTAAGGGTTAGTTACACCTTAGTTTGCATGAGTTTTACCTTAGGGCGGGCTTAGCATTACATGATTATTACCTTAGTAAGGGTTAGTTTTGCTAGTAAGGGCTGGAGTGTTACTGCCGTGAGTTATGACAACTCGCATAAATACTCAGGCAAAACTCATCCT